>JAZHYW010011511.1:0-26448 GCA_037355805.1 Ixodes ricinus | reverse complement strand
CGTAGGGTGGTCCAAGTCACCAGGCTCGATCTAAAATGGACCGTAAAAATCGACGCCTGCAAGTAGCAATCTGAACTTTTCGTCAAAGGTGTATTTCACAAGTCGGTTTTTCTTGTAAAATTACAAAGCGTAGTTCTCTTTCTGTAAAAAATAAGGCCAAGAAACTTGCCAGGGTCTACGGCGGGCAGCGACGCAGACGACAGGGGTTCAGTAGCGGGGTGTGCTTGGCGTTCGTATTGATAGATGGCACTACCTCCTTATCGCGACGGCTCGCGGCCACCGTGGTTTATTAAAATGAACATAATCCTCTTGAAATGTACCTTCGGTTAACAAATAAATGAGGACAATAAAAGCAAAACTTAAAGTAAAAAAAACGCGTCTGCATAACGGCGGCGCTTTTGCTGCCAACGGATTTCGTCTGCGCGTCGTCTGCTTTCTTTCGCTGGTCGCGTGCACCTTCGAACGCTGCTCCCGACGCCATCTATCTATGCGAACGCCAGACACACCCGGCTACTGAACCCCTGTCGTCTGCGTCGCTGCCCGCCGTAGACCCTGGCAAGTTTCTTGGCCTTATTTTTTACAGAAAGAGAACTACGCTTTGTAATTTTACAAGAAAAAACCGACTTGTGAAATACACCTTTGACGAAAAGTTCAGATTGCTACTTGCAGGCGCCGATTTTTACGGTCCATTTTAGATCGAGCCTGGTGACTTGGACCACCCTATATATATAGGCGGTGTTGCGAGGCCCATTAGGGATGACGTTTTGGGGCGAAAGGCGCTGGCCTTGTCTTTTAGGTGGCATTGGCTCGCCCCGGGTGCAGAAAGACTTCTCGCCCGAATGCTCCCCGTGCGCTCCGCGGGTTCGCGCTAATGGCCGCACCACAAAGGAAAAAACAGACAAGTGGGCGCGATCTGACACGCGATCCTTGTCGTTTACTGGGGGCCAGATGAGTACCAGGAACAGAGCTTTTTCTGCCACTGTGTGTGTATGTGTATGTCTGTGCTTGTGCGTGTGTGTGTGTTTGGGGGGGGGGAGCAACAGTGAGGTTTCCCAGAATTTCGGATGACAAATGAAACACGCGTGGTGATACCTGCTTTTTCACGGCGCGTGCAAAAGTAGCGGCTTCCCCTCCGAGCGACGGTTGTAGTCGTGGATTCGAAAAGGAACCCATATCTGGAAACCTCGCCATGGCAGCTTGCAAAGCCGTGGTCAGACTGCTGATACGTTAAACAAAAGACAGCTTACAGACACAACCTCTAATACATGTTTTTTTTTTTCGTAGCATTGGTCATACAAAACTGCCTGCAGACATGTTGGAAGCACAGATACGTATGACGTCAACATGCTTCGAACATCCTTGGAGCGTGTTCGCTGAATTTTCTCATTGTGTCTACAGAGAACACTTTTGTATGATGTGCGAGCAGTGCGCCTGCATGCTGCTTCAGGCTTCCTGGCTGCAAGTTTGAGTGGCAGTGAAGCCGAAGCTATGGGTGCTTGTGCGCACGCACACCTTGAGCACCGACATAGCACCGATAAAAACAGTGCACCCGCAATCTTCACTTCTAAAATGCCACAGAACGTTGACCCTGACTGTGCATATATTTATGTTTCTTGCTCGCGGAAATCGAAATCAATAATATACAGTTTTTTTTTTTTATTAACAGATTTGTTTAAGACAAGTCTTGAAAGTTACACTTATGCGGTTTGTGCGAATGAGTTATACGCCCAGGGGGACATATGTGGGTGGCTATTCTTTGAGATTAGTCGGCTAATTAATTAAAATTCGTTAATTAACTTTTTAATTACTGAAAATAGACCTATGGTTCCAATTAGACATTTTTTGAGCGTTATCGGAAACCACTACATCAGTCATTTTCAGAAAGACTTTGAGCGCGTGAGAAGCGTAGTAGTGCACTAAAGTTACCACTCGTGGAGCAGGTACAAGGCTGGGGCTAGATAACAGGCGGAAAAATTGCGCGGGTGCCTTACCGCAACCGCTAGCCTTGTACCTGCTCCACGAGTGGTAACTGTATCGCACAACTACGCTTCTCACGCGCTGAAAGTCTTTCTGAAAATGACTGATTCAGTGGTTTTCGATAACGCTCAGCAAGTTTCTGATTGAAATTATATGTCTACATTCACTAAATAAAAAAGTTAGCTAACAAATTTTATTTAATTATCCGACATACCGCAAAGATTAGCCATCCAGATAATGTCCCCCTGGGCGTATAACTCACTCGCACAAACCGCATAAGTCTAGCTTTGATGGCTTTCTTTAAACAAATCTGTAAAGAATAAAAACATAAACTGTAAATAAGACGAGAAAATAATACAGTTGCTTTATACGATTGAGCGGCGCGAGTTTCACACGCTGTATGTCTGTTTGCAGGTGTTTTCCCACGCCGTTCGACTGCTTGCAGGTGAGAGTTTGCAGGAAAAGAACCAAAGCACCCGTTATAGCTTGCGTGGGTTCTGTGTTTTCGGATAAATCCGGAAAATTCCGAAAAATGCTCGCCGGTAAATTTTCCGTCAATTCAAATGTATAAAAAGAGAACTCCAAATTTGGAGGACAAAACAACAAAATATAAAGCAAAAAAAGACGGTGTTTTACGAATAAACTTTACGAGAGCACAGGGTCAGTGGTCCTGGGGAGATGCAACTTCAGTGTCCTTTGAAATCTAAAAATACTGACAAAAGAGGTTTGCCTTTCAGCTCGTCAACATTCCTTCGTGACAACGTGTCAAAGTACACAAACTTTATTGATGTTGTTGTTTTTTGTTTTGTTTTTCATGGTAACCATAGTTGAGCAAATCTCCGAAGTTCAGAGAATAGGGAATCTTACAAAAATGAACTCAGATAAACCTCGAATTTTCAGCGAAAAATAAGCTACCGAAAAACACCCTCCGAATTTAACGATAAATGAACTCCAAAAACACGGAATCCTAGTTATAGCCTAGTGTTGCTTGACTATCAGCTAACCCGTTGGCCGCTCTACTAAAGAGCGGCTGGTCGGATCTTTAATATTGGTTTTAGCGGAGTACGCGGCTTCATTTTGACAAAACATTTCGGCTGCGATCATATTTCGTGCCTCAGAAACGATACCTCTCATTTATTTTGATTCGATTTTTGACCGGAGCTGCCCTTGAATCATCGCAACAAGATTCAGAGTTCATCGCGATTTGTCTCGTGGTTACGACACAACATTGCCACCATTCGTAAAGCAAAGAGAAGAACTCTGCCTGGTAGCTTAGTGTTTAGAGAAACTCCAGTCAGTAATATGATGGTCTTGTCCTTATTTTTTTTTAATTTCTTTTGTTTTGTAATGAACTCGGCTGGAAAAAGCTGTCCTTCTCGAAGTTCACGAGGCGCGAAAAAAGGTTCGCATGATGGTCGCAACGGCCGTCTTGCAAAACTTTTTTCCCCGCTATTTGCTGCATCGCGCACGGTCAAATCGGAATACCAACGAAGTAAAAACAAAATATAGCAACGCAATGCCTCGCACAACCGGTTATGAAACCCAGTAGGGTGACTTGGCTGGTGAAAGCCGGGCAATGCACCAAAAATGACGCTCCCAGACAGACATGGCACCGCCGACGCCGCCGCCACCAAGCGCACTTCGTATTCCAACCGCTTTCGCCGTGTCAGGCTCCATGCGCGGTTTCACACCAAGGGAAGCTGACTGCGAGGAGCTATCTAAGCTCGATGGTTGGACCAGTCGCCAGCAGGCTTCGCGTATGCGGGTGCCGCGAGCGAGAGCCCGACCGACTGTTGATTGAGTGGCCCAGCCTCTCTCGTAGGCTCCGCTGTGCTGTCACGGCAGCAGCTTCTAGGCTTGGGATCTGTTCCGCCGGCGCAGCCGCTGAAAGCTGGCGAGTCTGTCTGCAGTGCCGTGACCGGGCTCCATCCCGTCGTGACGGAGGGCCGACGTCTGGGACGGGGGAGGAACCGGAGGAGGAGGAGGAGGAGGAGGGCAGTGCTTGCGTTGCCTGTGCCGGCCTCGGGCCTTTCGCTGCTCTCGGTACCCTATTCAAGATGCCCTCCGCGGCTCTTCTGCGTCTCGTCCATCTTCGTGGTCGAGAAGGTCATGAGGGCGGCGTTATTCACCGGCGCCCCGCGGCTTTGCACGTTTTCCGCCCCCTTCGCGCTTCGCACCTGTAAATACTGGTGTTGGAGCGATTGGTGTTTTCTTTTTTGTTGTTGTTGTTTGTGTGCGCGTGTGTGTGTCTGTGATGCATCTTGCAGAGATATACGTAAGCGCGCGTTTTGGCTAAAGACCTGCAAAGTGCAATATTTCACTCTCTTTTTTTTTTCATTTCTCTTTTATAGACATGCATACAGATTGCACTTTCTTCCGTAATTTGTTTTTAACGTGAAACGTTGTTTCGGTAGTTGCTCCGGATTTCGTGAAGCCGTGGCCTGTCACGTCCCATAATGCAACGCGCGCAGTGTTGCATTATGGGATGTCACAGACCGACACACCAATTCAGTTTCCCCACTAAATTTAGCGGAGAAATTAAGTTATTAACATCTCGTGACCTGTACGCCAATTTGGTTTCCCCGCTACATTTAGCGGTGGAATCGATGTCACGTGACCCGATGTCACGTTAGGCTAGAACGTTTCACGTACCCAGCAATTTGCCGTATACGATTTTCATTCTCTTGGCAGACTGCCATACGTCAGCCTCGTCGACGACGTTGACGTCGCCATGTCTAATTTCTGCGCGCGATCCGTGAACACGAATCGGTTACGTGTCTGACCACTCCCAACGCCTCTACTGTTTCGTCTTGTCTTTCCTCGGTGCAAGGAAAGACAAATTGGCGTTTGTTTTCTTGCGACTGCGTGCACCTTCAGGGACTGCCGAGTGTCCCTATAGGCCCATTCATTTGTTCCCCATACTGATCGTTTCAAATATTTTAAGCTGTTAGTCTAAGCCCATATTACTAGTCCAACTCAACTGGCGAACTTCGAAGAAGCAAAGAGCCCAGACAACCCTTACGCAGTCGGCAGAAATTGTCTTCCTCCTACGACGGTCCCATTGGCCATACAAAAACTGCCTGCAGACGTGTTTCAAGCATGATATGAAGCAAACGGGCTTCTACGATGCTTCAGACATGTCCTCAGGTAATTCCGTCATCAGGTGTGCAGACAACATCGTGTCTTTTCTAAAACGTACAAAATAAAAAAAACGTTTTGATTTTAAATTAATTTACAACGGATTTATGTTATTTAAATCGTGCATATCTCATCTAAATCAGATGATCTTGATTTATATTAGCTTAATTTTATATAACTCACAAGCTAGAAAAATTAATTAATTTTTTTCGTTAGATGCATTATTAAACTTGGCATACTAATTAAAAAAAAAAAAAAAAACTGGCATGCTAATGTTTGCGAATCTGAATATGATGAATCTGCTTGACTGAAACCTGGTTAAATGCCTCCTGCACCAATCAGTCATACTTCTCAAATCAGTATTCCGTTTTCAGGAAGGACCGGAGTTACACAGAGAAGATTAAAAATGGAGGCGGTGTCCTCATAGCGTGTAAATCTTCATTTCGGGCGGTCAGAAGGGGAGACCTTGAAACGTATGAAGAGTGTGTCTGGGTTGAGGTTCCAGCGTCTGATGGCTCAAATTGCCTTCTTGGCTGTTACTACTTCCCGCATAATTCTGATACTCGCGTTTTTGTAGATCATTTCACAGATCTTGACAGCAAGGTTGACTTTTCTAACTACAAGGTACATATTTATGGCGACTTCAATCTTCCGAAGGTCGATTGGTCAGCTGACTTAATCCAGAGTGACTGTACTGGCATTCATGATAAGGCACAACGCCTATTTGAGTTTATCAATTTCAATCAACTCTTTCAGCATAATACGATAAAAAATGTGTCCGGAAACATTTTAGATTTGATAATAACAAATGCTCCTGTGTTCGATATCGATCAGGCATGCGACACGCTTGTGCCAGTCGACAAGTTTCACCCACCGTTTTCCCTACATTTTTTCCTGTCATTCCAAGTGCACAACACGCAACCAGTGGCGAAGTTCAGATACGGTTATGGTGATTACGAGGGGTTATACGGTCGTCTGCTCAGCCATGACTGGTCTGGCTTCTTCAGCATTACGAACGTCGACTCTTGCGCCGACATGCTGACCGCGATTGTCCAGGATGCTATGAATGAATTTATACCCAAAAGTTGCCCCAAAAGGTCAAAATTCCCTAATTGGTTTTCTGCAGATTTGAAATATTACATAAGTAAGAAGCGACGTTACCATAATCTCTATAAGAAACTAAATTGCGAGTATTGGTACTACAGATTCTCAATCTGTAGAGCAATAGTTAAAAAAACTTCTTGCTCGAGACGAAAGGCTTTACCAGGATCGTCTGGAACATGACTTCAAAGGACAACCGCATCGTTTTTGGCGTTACGTGCGAACAAGTAAAGACAATATCAGCGCATCGGTGCTAAAAGCGGACGGCAAGCTTTGTTGCACACCGCAAGAAGTATCCGGGATGTTCGCTCGGCATTTCAGTTCCACTTTTCTGCAGTCGGATAGCACGCCTCCAATTTTTAACATCGAAGAAAGTTTTGATGGTTTGGCTTATGAAAGTATAACAGAAGATGAGGTATTACTTTCTGTACGTAGGCTCAAGTCAAAACTTTCCACAGGCTGTGATGGTATTCCAAATTTTATTATCAAGGGATGCGCTGAATACCTTGTTCCCGCTTTAACTCATGTGTACAATTTGTCGCTACGGCGCGCGGAGTTTCCTTCTCGATGGAAAATGTCTGTGGTCGTACCAATATTCAAATCTGGCGACCCCTGCGATGTCAACAACTTTCGCCCAGTGTCACTGTTGTATGGTTTTTCAAAAGTTTTCGAAATGGTTATTTATGAACGTCTCTATTTTTATTTTAAACGAAAAATATCACCATTACAGCATGGCTTCCTGAAAGGTAGATCGATCGAGACTAATATGAGTGTCTTCCTTGGATATACCGGCCCTTTAGTAGCCAACCGTGGTCAAGTAGACACTATTTATTTTGACATGTCAAAGGCTTTCGACAGGGTTTCGCACAACATACTTTTGTCAAAATTAAAAAAAAAAAAAATATGGCTTATGCCCTACTTACTGTTCATGGTTTTCCAGCTACCTGGGAAACCGCCAGAATCAAGTCAGTTTCTCAGATTGTTTGTCCGGGCCGTTTTTATCATTATCTGGTGTGCCCCAGGGCTATAACCTTGGGCCGTTGTTCTTTTTAGTGTTCATCAACGACTTGCCGTCGCAGGTGCTGCACTCCAAAGCATTATTACAGCTATAGCTCGGTATTAGCAGACATAGGCCTCCAGTCTCTTCACGACAGGAGGCTTTGCACATGATATGAACTTTTTGAGAAAAGTTGTGCATGGCACTCTTGATTGCGACGAGTTGTTGTCATCATTGTGCTTCCGTGTCCCACATGGGAAGGCGTGTAAATGTATTCACACATTTTATACAGATATTCATTCAAAGTGCTCGGTTAGAAGATACATACAATTCAATGTTTTTACAAGATGACATATTCACTTGACTTTATCTTAGTGTGCCCGCGGCAACCATTTTTATTTAACTAACTAGGATTTGATGACGCGTCAGATTGATTTCTATTGTGCTCCTCGGCAACCATACTGTCCTATGTAATACCCTTTTTATTGTTAACGCCACTGTGCGAAACATGACAAAGTGTACTGTCCTGTAAGCCTCACGGCTGTTGACCGGCACTAAATAAACTATCTATCTATCTATCTATCTATCTATCTATCTATACTGATCGATTTATTCATCCGTCCGATCACTGAAAACAATGCGGAAGGAAAACAGAAATGCCGCGTAAACGTGCAATCAAATAAGCAATTGTTTTCTTTATGTAAACCCCGCTATGCAGCTTGATATTTCTAATTGTAAGCTTGCTTTGTTTGTTTTTGTCATGTTCAGAGTTTCTTGGAATATGACATTATTTTCCTCCCATTTGTTTCTTCCTTTCGTTTTTTTTTAAATTTTCTTGGCGTGGGACATTATGTAACTGAAGAAGTAAATAGAAGGTAGAAAGATATCTCTATTAACGCCCCCATTCGCCCAGAACAGCCCCGCCCTTTGCTCATTTTCAGCCCGCTATAAATATTTTGTGCTCGATGATTATTTCATTTAAATAAGCAAATGAACATAGAAAGCGTCAGGTGATAGGCAAAGCAGTAAATAAAAAGTATTTTGGGGAATATTTGGGCGGGAAAAGTTTGATGTATATCATCGTTGAAAAACCGGTGTGATCTAAATCGCAATTTAAGTCACGATTTAAATCATATCGATCCTTATTCTCCACCCTGCCAAAAACATGCCCCCCCCCCCCCCCCCGGGGGCCGGGAAAAAAACAGAAAAAAAAACGTTCAGCCTCTCCACTCTCGTGAAGAAGCAAGACCAGCGGAGCTGTACTCGATACACTGTGTGATTCTTCTTCGTCTTCGTCTGTTTTTCGCGCTGTTTCCTACGATGAATTCCCACCAACGCGACCAACTATCCATTCTTCTATTAGAGCTGGAAAGATTGCCGCCATCTACGAGCGACGGCGGAAACCATACCGGTTGTGTGCTTGCCGCCGTCGCTTGTAGATGGCGGTAGCTGTCCAGGTAGGTTTGTGTCGACATACACGGACACGCTCCTGGGGAACCTAGCCCTTAACACCTCCGCTGTAAAAACTATCCCGATTGTTCGCAACTACAGACTCGATGGGAATATCCAGCGCAGACACGAGAGGCTGCTCTCCACACCGGTGTCGCGAACCCGCTGTTCGAAACAAAGGGCGAGCGAGACATGGCCCGCTGAAAACCCCGAAGAAGGGACGACAGCGGCGACAATGAATAGCGGGCCCCTTTCCTGCGCTCCGCTGCCCGGAAACTAAAAGCTCGGAGGCACGCCGTTAGCAGCGTCCGCAGCGGCCAGCTGCCGTCCACCGTCGCAGGTCGCGTTCATGTTGGGTCATCGCTCGGGAGATTAGCCCCAACGCGAGAGCGTCTGTTCAAACTCGTCGTTGGCACGCGTCTCTCTCTCGCCGTTCTCGATCAATGCGTGTGTAACAGTGCGTGACGTCGAGAGCGCGCGAGTTCTCCGATGGCCTGCCCCGCTGCCGCCGTAGCGCGCTCATTGTGTACGTCCGTTTACCCGCGAGGCCCCTGCATGGCACGCAACGTGCAGATTGATTTGCCGCGCGCTGTCAATAGTCGACGCCGACCGCCGGACTGAGTCAGGGAGACAAAAGGGTACGCTGAAACTTTCGCGGGACGCGTGTTCGTAATTTTTAGCGCTGTAATTGTTCCAACTCGCAAATTTTGTTCGAACTGTGCCCCCAGGGGGGCCAAAAGCGTTTGCCTGGAAGGGACACTGCGGATATGCTCGGTCCGATGCTCAAAGTGACGGCACGAGCTCCCGCTAACAAAGGTTTTGCGTAGGATGTATGCAAAAGCTCTAATGAACTTGTACCCATTCTGCCTCGAAGTAAGAGCTAGCGAAGCCGATGCTACAAGCCCGATATGTAGTCTTGCACGACGCTTTCACTCCGCGACAGCGCGTGCACAACACCTAGGCTCAGAGCGTTCCCTCTTGTAGATTCTTCGCTATTCACTAGATAGGTTTCCAAAGTACCGAAACTCCCTCTTCTGGCATATTCTGGCCAGCCCACGGCCATCTTGTAAACGTTTGACAGCGGGGTTTGTTTTTGACCATTCTACTCTGAGGAAGCCCATTGAAATTCGTGGTGGCAGGTTGTTTTATCCAGAAAACCAAATCGTACACTGACGTCATCTGACGCCTGAAATTGATCGCAGCGCTCAGGAAGCCATCATTCGTGATTGCTTACTGGCCACAAAACTTTAAAAAAAATGTTTTTCCCATTTCGTTAAAAAAACTAAAATAATTGTTTTCTCACAACTATGACTACAAAGGCCGCTAAGGAGACGCGGGTTCCCACGCCTCCACTTGCCGAAATTCAGTGCCACTCGCGGCGCCGAGTTTTGGATGTTGTGTGAAAAGTTGTCTTCGAGATATTGAAGCGCCCCCTATCACAAAAGTAATTTTCATGACACAAAGGAATTCGTCATAATAATAATAATAATAATAATAATAGTTCATATTTCTTTTATATATCTACACAAAAGTGAATGCCAGACCGTAGAATACTTGCAATCTGAAATTCACATCCTGTTTTTTTTGTGTTTTTTTGTGCTTACACAAAGGGCAAACGAGCCGGGCACTTCGCTGGAAGGTGCGAACACCGATCGCGATTGTTATCCACCCAATAGGGAAACTTCAGTGACGTTCACTTGTCTCGAACTCTGGCACAGATCCGTACTTGTGAGCCTTGGCCTTACGCCTTTCTATGCGCGGAGGCGGTGTTTCTCAGCTCGCACGAGCTTCTTTGTGTGGGAATCGATTACACCCGCCGGACTATGCTCCGTTTCACCTTATGTTGTACCACTAAGAAGGCTAGAAGCGCGAGCTCATTGCGTTGGCAGCTGCACTCAATGCACGAGAGCTTGTGCCGCTAAGATCTGCCCCAGAGCAAGGAGCTCGCGCTTGTAGCCTTTCCTGCGGTACATCATAAGGTGAAACAGAGTATAGTCGGCGGCATAAGAGAGCCTCGACTGGTACTCGGTTTTCACACATGCCGGCTGCTCTTCCGACTCCAGTTAAGACGAGCCGGCGCTCGACCGTGTTGGCTCGTCGCAGTTAGCCTGCCAAATACCATTTCAAAGGAAAAAAACAAAAAAACGAAGTAAGGACAGATTTTTACGGTACGATATTGTAACATTAAGGTGTTGAACTGGGCGAGTTGGTAAAAGTTTGACATGGTGGGTGTAACAGTATCAAAAAACGAGGATGATAAAAGGAATAGAAAAAGGAATGTCTAGTCCTTTTATCGTCCTCATTTTTTAAGCTGTTACGCCCACCATGTAGGTACGATATTGCTTGCGAATTCGCAGCTTCTACGTCGGGCACCACAACTTCCACCAAGTTTTTTTTTTTTTTTTTGCCGCACGAGCGATGTTGCATTTGCGAAATTGCAAATAAAATCGCACCATGTGAATCAGGCCAAAAGGGAAGCTGAAGCGGTTTTGTATTTGAGTAGAAAAGCATAAATCGTCTTTGTTTGACCTCCAGGGTCAAGAATATCGAGATTATTTTCCAATTTGGTGCACGCGGGCTGCAGAAAATCATTTCCAACGTACCCCAGAAGGCCTTCTTTCCCGGATCGTGACGTCATAAAAGAAGTTTTCGGAACCTCCGCTCTCGCGCATCTTCAGCGCATATCAAAGCTATGCACGCGCACGCTTGCTATTTTCAAAAAAATGTTAGAAAAAGACGTCGCCACTGGTGTCAGGTAAAGTGTCAGGGCGGGGGAATACACCTCGCAAGCTTGCAATAGCACGCGCTGCCCACACGAGCGACACGCGCTTGGCGGCCGAAAGATCTGCGTATGACGTAACAACTGTTCGGAGGTTTCTGGTCTTTTCTCGCCTTTAATTACATTTTCGGTAAAAATAGACGTACTTTCAGATTCACCTCTTCAATTTTTTTCTCATGTTTTTTTTTAGCCTTTTTTTAAGTGTGTTTTCAAGTAACTTTTTAGCTTTCCTTTAAGTGTGTCTTCAAGTACCTTTTTAGCTTTCCTTTAAGTTTGTCTTCAAGAATCTTTTTAGCTTTACTTTAAGTGTGGCTTCATCTGGCCCAATCACACGCCCTAGTGTGGTTTTTGGAACTAATCGTTGGCGGAAGAACCTTTGATGTTTCAGACGTTTTCCAACACCAGAAACGTAGCCAGCAAAAAAACATTGCTTCCGTGTAAATGACAGAAAAAGTCACTACGATAACCACGGGCGGCTTGCCTGAAGTAAGATGACCCTTTGTGAAACCGCCGTATAAGGTATCTCGGACGAAAAGACGAAGAAAGAGAACGAGAGAAAGAGAGACCATCTGTTCTTAAACATCCGGAGAGGAGGTGGCAAATACGCCGAAACCCCGGGGGGTTCGTGCAGGTCATTCCGAGCGGGAACATAAACATTCACCCATAAACAATTGATTTCTATTATGTATACATATAGCGAAAATCGTAAGGTCTTCGCTCTTCGCTATATGCATAACTCTCTTTTTCTTTTTTTTTTCTTTTTTTTTTTGGGGGGGGGGGGGGAGATTCTTTAACATACATGAAACTATTCTTCCACCGTGAGATCCGAGATACTTTCTGCAGGAATGTGCGGATGGAGGCAGGGTTGCCCGAAGCGTGTTGATTTAGTGAGCGGTATTCGTACGGCGAGACGCCGTTCGCTGTCGGAACCCGGTTCACCGACGCCTTCCCAGAGAACACAGGGGCCGCCTTTCTGCGCTGCGTCAAGCGGAGCGGCCGAGGCCCCAATTTATGGACCAGACGTGCCGAGGGCTGCAGCTTCGGAGCCGCCTTCTCCCTTTGAACCGGGCTCAGAGGTACGGCCAAGGAGAGAGGTCCAAACCAGAGGGTGCCGACCTCGCGCGGGCCGCTGGGGCAAAACAATTCCAAATGAGCAGGCTGCTCGCTGTCAACTCGGCGTAGCTTCGTGCGCTGTAGTAGGGACGTGGCGAAACTGCCGAAGTTGGAATTCGAGTAGGCTTTACTTGTTTTAACTTTCTGACTCAAAGTTCTCCGAAAAGTCTGACATAAGCTCAGCTGTTGCGAGGACGCGCGTAAATTAGCTGACGTCGAGGGGGAACGGTGCGCCATTTTAACGAACACACTAAATAATTAAGAGTTAAAATGTCCGCTTCTTGATTGCGCAAACGTTCGTAACAATTCTCTAAAATTCATGAAACACGATATTGTGTAAATAATTGTTCCCCACAGTAAGAAATGTTTCGTCGAAGTCGGGCAGCAGTGTCTAAGAAATGGAACCTCGGCAATGTTTCCCGAACGTTTTGAAGGTTCTACGAAGCCGGAGAACCTCGAAATTCGAACCTCAGAAACGCTCACGCAGAAAGGCAAGTTTTCCTGTATTTTTTTTTCTCGGGACAAAGGTAGTGCAGAGTAGGTGGCAAATGCATATTTTGGTTTTATCGCTGGGTTTGTGTGAGAGGGTCTATCGAATAGGGTGTCAGGAGACTCCCCAATCAGTCTTTTGCTACAGAGTCACGTGTATATTTAGTAAAGCCAAAACATTCCACTGATAGAAACCGAAACCGAAACATGTGCACGGCGGCTCGGAGGAGAGAGTTCCCGGAAGTCACGTGGTTATCGCTCCCTACCCAGTTTTTCTCGTTCCTCCGCTTCTCGGGCGTGTTAGGCAGACGACGACGACGAGGACGGTGCCTGAACCGACTGCCGTGCGACTGTTTCGTACTTCTATCCCTTCCGCTCGCTGCTTTGCGCTTGAAGATCGATTGGCCGGTACCAGGAACCACAGTTCCGAAGTAACGGACCCACGTCTGACGCAAAGCGAACCGGCCGTCGTCCGCCGCCATCGCGTCGTCCGGGGCCCTATGTTGCACGTTTTGGACTCCCACGGCGACTACGGAGAAGGAAGTGACGTCAACAACGCAGCAAATGCAGATTGGGTGTTGACTGATCTCTCATCAATCAACATCCAATCTGCATTTGCTGCGTTGTTGACGTCACTTCCTTCTCCGTAGTCCCCGTGGGAGTCCAAAACGTGCAACATAGGGCCCCTGCCCGCGGTACGTAGCCATATTGACAATGACGTGTAGATCTACTTTCTGTGTTCTGTGCAACAATTTTTTTTTCAATCAACGTATTCACAGTTTTTTGGAAGACACAAAAATTGGGGTTCACATTCTTTTTTCTTTCATTATTGAATGTGTGCTTAGATGACCCACGACTTTGAATATCTTTGATACGCATTAGATTGAACGTTTGACGGGTTCATAAAAAATGTTGCAATCGAGTAGCGACGTGATTTAATTGGACGGGGATCTGCTGAAATAGGGGGAAAAAAGGTCAATAAGAACAACACTCGCAATTCGGACTTTACCAACGGGGAATTTCGGTTTCGGCATAGGCTCAACCCAAATATTAATTCGTCGTTGTAGGCGATCGTAGGCTCTTCGCGATGTCCTTGACCTTCGTCTGGCTTCTTTTCCCAGCCGTCCTCCCCACTCTGTCCAAACAAGCTTCCTAGAATAAACGTCTCCAGCAAACCTCCAGCATCCTCCTCCAAACACTGAGCCCCAACCCCCGCCCCGCTGTCGCCATCGCCTAAACAACGCGAGCACTGTATCTTTCCCACCAACTCGGGGTTACTAGAGGAAGAAAGAGAGAGAGAGAGAGAGGGAGCTTCGACTAAACGCTCCCATCTTGGGCAGTCCGTGGCTCTCGAGTCTCATATTGAAGGGTGCCCAGCCGCTACTGTGTAGTGACTCAAAAATACTGCCCGAATGCGAATAGGAGGGGGGGGGGAGGGTAGAAAAGGGCGATATTGTGTAAACGTTCCTCGGAATAAAACTGAAACATGTTCTCATAATTTAAACTATCCGAGGAGCAGCCTGGCACAAGGACAAGGAGAAGTTTAGATGTGGTGTTTCCTAAAGTCACTGGATCTGGGTGATTTTAGTGTTTCCTAGGTCAGCTCGCCTGCATAGTTTCGCTTCTTGGGAAACATGTTCCTCGCTGCTGTTCACACGAGGTAACAAAATCCTTACTTCTTCACACAAAAGAAAAGAAAAAAGAAAACGAGTTACGAGTAACGCATTATACTATTAATGATTCACGTGTAACCCGTAATTGTTAAAGAGTCACGCACCGCTTGTACATCGGAGACACTCCTCTAAGAATTAACAAACAAGGCCTGGGACTCGCCTGTGTCAACCGCAAAAGAGCAAATAAAGCGCGCGCGTAATTGAGAGGGACGGCGTTGATAACAGCGGCCGCCGAAAGGGACCCGGTGTCCCTTTTGGCTGCCGGGCCACAATTGTCCACAACCGGGCCACAATTGTCCGAGACTGGGTAGGAATGGAAGACGAGGCGGAGCTTCAAGGGCCACGGACACTTCCAGCAACTTCAGAAACGTCAGGAATTTGATTACAACAAGGACGTCCGTCGGAACAAAAAAAAAATGGTTCATCGAAGAAAGCTTTACGGGATTTACTGGAAAGAATAGTTAGCAGACGTCCCTTGCTAGGTTTCATTCTTCCGCAGAATACAATTTCGCTTTCCGGGTGGGAATCAAAAAAGAGCTCTCTAAAAACGTTTCCTCTTTCAAAGCGCATAAACCTGTTTCTGCACACTCTGGCGTTACTGCGTGTGATCCGTGATCCTTGTTCTGAGCATGCGCAGTATCGCTCTTCTGCGTAGACACCGCACATGGGCCCGCAGCCCAGTGACTGGGCATTTCTTGCCCGAGTGACAAGCGCTGGCAAGTTGTATGGCGCGTCTGCCGTGTCTCGTCGAGCTGTAACATGTTCCCCTCTGCAGATGGGTCGGAGATCCGCTAACGATGTCTACTGCGCGTGCATCATCTTTACGGTGGAATTGATTGGCTGCACCTCCGCGTACTTGTAGCACCAATCGTAGGTGCCTCCATGTAATCGGGTCAAACAGTACGAAGGGAGCAACCCGTGTCAGAGTCCAATAGCCACACGGTCATGCGGGGTGACAGGGGCGGACATCTTCGTTTACTGGGTCTGCATAACTATTGGGGAGCGATAGCATGCGCCCTCGTGATCGGTTGATCTTATCGAGGGACTTCCGGTGAAAGATTCGATCGTGGCGCGACATACATGTTTCCTTATCGTTGAATACCTAAAAGCGGCAGTCTGTGACCAGCACTTGTCACCTCATTGCAATTGGGGAGGGAATCAGATGGTTGCGTCTCGGCTTGTACAACGCGAAATCAATCATGAATTGACGAACGTCGTCGTAATTAACCCAGGCTCGTCGTCAATGGCGAAAGCAGTGACAGGCAGCGGTAAAGTCACTCCCGAGGTAACTTATTTAGTGGCAAACACATTAAGGTTTCCTAAACTAGCGGTGTTGTCGGGCTTATTAGACCCAAATTCTTTTTGCTTACTGCACATAAAAGAAAATGTAAATTTGAAGGCTGTTATTAGGTCGAAAGGTAATTTACGGGTGTTCACAAACAAATTCGCTTTTGTCCAGAAAAGGTGTGGACAGTGCGCGTTCCCAAGAAACCAGATACGCGACTTCTGGCCCGTCTCTGCGTGCGCTGCGGCGTCAGCAGCGCCACCGCTTGAAGCGTGACGTCACAGGCGTGCCTTCGGTCGTACAGTGAGGTAAAATAATTACGCATTATTCAACAAAGAATTTACCCTCGAGATAACGAGTTTGCACGATCGTCACGATAGACCTTGGCAAACAAGACAAGCAACGCTTATAATCTATAACAAAATCGATAGATCTAGAAAGCTACCCCGAAATAAAAGTATCGCAGTTAACTTCGCAAAGCATAGGTAAAAAAAAAAAAGACAAGAACAAAAGGAGGCGATAATTTCGATTCTATTTTCGTCTGTTCGCTTCATGTCAAGAAACGCTTAAATTCGCGTGTTTGCGACTCAATTCGTCAATACAAAAAAAAAAGAAGACAATAAAAAAAACACTAGCAGGCTTATTTCGAAATCGACGTTAGCGTAAAATCGAAGTCAGTCGCAGCTCGCTCGGGGTATTCCGCCACTGCCGGGACAACAGAACCCGAGGAGGAGGCTCGCGTGCAACCCTGAAGAGGCAGAAACGGGAGAAGTTAACTCGGCTCAGCACGCGTATTTTTAACCCCCAACTTCTGCTTTCCCCATTCCCCATCTCAGTGGGACACACCCACACTTCTCTATTCCTTCTTTTTTCTTTTCCACTCGGTTTATAGTGTCTGTTTTTGTTCTTATTTATTTTGAGATCTTTCCTTCGCTGGAGAGGTTCCCTCCCCAACTCGCCAAACGGCTGCTGCAAGAAGTCATGCCTCCCGATTTCAACTTTAGAGGGAGCTGGGCGCGAAAACAACAGTCAGCAATGCGCCTGTACGACAAATAGGAAAGGGAATAGCGACCTTTCCCAAAACACAGCAACTTTCCCGTTCGATTCCTTATATTTTTGTTTTTCCCCTGCCATTTTCTTTCTCATTTTGATTTTTTAATTGCGCTCAAAATTTCTGTCTCATTCACCTTTTTTTTTTTTTTAGTACAGACCGCGTATTTGGAGCGCCAGAAAGAGAAAATAAAAACTAAAGGGAATCTTAGCAAATCGCTTTCTACGTCATGCATTGAGAGAAATGTAGTTGCTTTGTTTTCTGTTCATTCGTGTCTTTTTATCTCCCCCTTTTGTTTTTGAAAGTAGCTGGTTTGAAGAGCCGAAAAGAGCAAGTTCCTCCCATTACCTGAACACGACCATTCCGATGTGCAGCGCAGTTCCGACTTGGGAACATTTCAGCGGCGTTGCCGAACGAAACATTCTGTTAGCGAGCGAATGGTTCAATCCAAGAGAGTAGGATATGCGTTTTATTTAGTTTTCTAATGTTCCGCATTGTGCCATAAATAGAAAGGTAGCCAGAGCCTTTTAAGAAAAGAAGTGTGAGCAAGAATAAGCTTGCAAGTGGGTTTAACGCAATGGGACTTTCGCAGGTTATGAAAATATATATATGCACGTATCTGTCCCAGTGTCTTAACATAATTACGAAAAAAAAACCGAACCCACCAAAGAGTATTTCGACGAGTGTGTTTACGTGCTTTCTCCAGAAAACGAACGCTAAACACAAAAGGGGAACAATGACAGGCATGCGCGGGTTTCCAGTTTTGACATAGCGAGTTTTCGACGCACGCAAAAGCATTGCGCACGCAGAGAAATAGCGTTGGCGCCTGGAGACGACGCTATTTCTACGCGTACGCAAAGCTTTTGAGTCCGCTATCCTAAAACTCACTGTTTATATCACACCGGACAAAGCTCCAGCAAATGCAGCTTCTGGATTCGAACCTCCTATTCGTCTTTCGGACGTTATAAGCTTTCTTAGAACACCGAGGCGGAAATGTATCAAACACTAGAGTTGTTGGTGTTACCCTACACGCCCACAAGCTGTGCACCTGACATGACACAACTGAGGCGCTATCTTTTCCCACTGGAGACGCCGTCGATGTAATAGATTTGTGAGGTTAGTCACTTGACCAGTTCGCCGATTTTTTTTATATATATATATATATAAACTTGTGACGCCAACATAGATGAGTTTTGCATATTTTAAAAGTCCTATAGACCTGTGCATAACTAATTTAGTTCCATATAAAACTGAAGTCATTAAGTGCAAGCACTCAGAGTTAAACACGAACATCCTCAAGCAATTCAAAGTCAAAGCGACTAATTAAAAAAAAAGTAACTCTAAAAGTTTATACAAACGCACGCAGTTTTGTTGTTATTGCTTTACTAAAGAGAGATTGCCAAGGTCGTCTCCCCGGCAAAGTGTCGGTCCACAGAAATCCTCTATTGCATTAACTATAAAAAAATAGATTACGGAAGAACCAGAAGGACAAATTTGTTAACAGTTTGATTAAACACTTTATATTTCGTTGTGATCTAGATAATGAACAGCTGTAAACAGCACCGTTGATCAAACTCTACCGGTGTTTATTGGTCTAGTTCTAATAGAAAAAGGCATCTGTCATTTGCTTCTTATTATTCATTTTGGAAGTTTAACTGGGTCGAATTTAGTCTTAGACGCTTTCTCGGTGCGTTATCTAGAATAGAGGAGGGGGTGCGGATAAATACTTGTTAATAGTCATTAACAAATCCTTAAAGTATAGTGTTCTTCTCAGTGAATTTTGAAATAAATCTTGATAATCTCTAGAATAATCACTGAAGTGAGGTGCTGTTCCGAAATGCTGGAAATATATCTAATACCTGTTCTTAAATCAGGCGACAAACATATACGATTACTAGGCAGATGTTGACAACCAGTTTCTGTTTAAAGCTATTAGAAAATAAAAAAATCGAGATTTCTGTATTATTATACAGAAAAATTAATTGTCTTGGCCGCTTGTTTGCACAGACTTGAAATAGAATTCTCTAAGTTCAATATTTATTCTTTATTTAAGGATTACCCCGCACTGCCCAAAGGCGTAAAGAAGGAGTTACAGCTTTACGAAAAAGAATTCTCGTTTGAAGAGAACATTAAAAGTAAGGCATGAGTTTAGGTAAGTTAATAAATAGCAGAAATCAAATGATTATTTTTCCTATACATCTATACAAAGCCCGTGGCAATTAAAGCTGCTGACAATAAACTTCTTCTGAAACGAAATGCCATCTTCAACACGAATAAATTATTAAAACTGGTTTTCGTATTTACGAGAGAGATAACAGTATTATCATAGGCCAGAAATCTTACTACATGCCTGTTAAGGGTGCCCCAGGTCTTTTTCATTGGGCACTTGCCTTTTCTACATTTCATTACCGATATTACAAATATAGATATCAAATATAGAGTATTTATAGACGATTATGTTTTATAGAATGAAGTTAAATCCTATCAGGAACAAAATATTGTTAAAAAAAAGTTAAGAAAAAAAAAAGCTTACCTGGTGTCGGAAATGGCAAATGGCTTAAATAACTCAAAACAGTGTAATGTGCTATTACGCAAAACATGTACGACGACATTCTCACGTCTACTCCAAAAATTCGGAGTAGACGTGCATGGGGATATCAATTTATGAGAAAACGACATACGGGTTTTGAAATGTCTCTTCCGGTGTACTCTTCTTCGAACTAAAACTATCGCTCTTTGTAAAACTTCATTAGAGCAAATTTTAAATTATAAACATGTTGCCTGGATTTGTTAAATTAACAAGCTAGAAAATATGTACATAGGTTGTGCTTTATATACAACAAATATGATACGTGAAGCTCTTCTTGGGCATTATTACGACCACCAAATGTGCTCGCGCCGAGAAAAAATGTGTGTCTATAAATTAATCGAAGATTTTATTTTCTTATGTTTAAGCGCAGACAAAACTCGATACTATTAACCGCATCATGTTGTCAGGTCCATTAAACTAAAGACCTTGACACGCATATTGTGTAATAAGGTACCAAGTTAGACTGGACACATTCAAATATTTCGTTTAAATTTAATATCCATTCCTGAATTTAAAAAAAAATTCCTGCATTATTAACAAAGTTTTAAACGTGTTACAACCGCAATCACTTGTTCGTTGGCATTCATATTGGGTGTTCACATAGTTTAATCCCTTCGACCTATCTTGCTATCTTTTATATACACGTCCCCAGTACGTTCCCACCTACTGGGAAACAGCCTCATCACCCATATGCACCAAATCATATTTTGTAGATAAGCCCGTTTATCTACGGAAAGTGTAGAGCCACGCCTGCGTAGTAACCCACTTTCAGAAAACCAAAGCACCTGGCCATGTTCTGTTTTACAGCCAGCGCCACCCCTTTGGCATAACGCGCGAAACATGAACTGGTGTACACCAAAATACACCCATAGCTGTTAATGAGAAATACTCTATCCTTCGTCTAACCTGAACATGGACAAATCGCAAAGGCTACAAGCGCGAGAGAGTAGCTTTGACTGGTGCTGCCGCTGCATGAGCGCTCGTGCAGCCGAGGCGCGTTCCAATGTATGGAGCTCGCACTTGTAGCCTTTCCGCTTTGTCTACGTTAAAACGAGGCGTGGGTAACACGCCTCTGAATATTTACTTTCCTATTCTTTCGCAGGGAGCCACTATACCAAGAGAGTAGCCGTCGCTTCTCCAATTTCAGCTAGAAAAACGAGGAAAGTTGTCCGGCCCGGCGGTAATCTAAAACGACGTTCGCGTCATCTCTCGCTTCAGGAGATTAAGCGTGATGTGCACACTCGGGAGCATTGTGCTCATTCGAGCCCATCCTTAAGAGCGTCCAAGGTCACTCGCAATGCGATGCACATCCGCCTTCAAAGCTGTTCTCAGCCTCTCTTACGAAACGCCAAATGCTATTTTTTAGAGCTCTCCCGAAGGCGTGCTAATCGCCGGCTGACGGCGGCGGTTAAGCCGAGTAGACAGAGTTGATTTGCGTGGCGCCACGTCGAAGTTATATATGGGAATACTTCATACCTATTCCTATCCGAGTCCGCACTACCCCAATGATTCATGTCTGACCTTCGGCTTGTATATGGAAGACACAGGGAGAGTCAGCACAACGCGTTACTTGTAGCTTGTTCCTTCTTCGGTAATCAAGTCACTATCTGCGTTAAATTTTATGGTGCGGAAAGAAAACGAGGAACACGTTTTACGTACTTGTAACCAAATAAAAATAAAACGTTTTTTTTTTTAGGAACTTTGTTTTCTACTTTAACTTTACGTGCTGCCGTCGCCGCGGCAGCTTCCGCAATAGTAATCTTTAACGCGAAACGTATGCGGTGAGTGCTGCGTGCTTCGCAATGTTATCAGGAGCGCCTTATTATCAATCATCTAGTTCGGATGCTTGTTTTGTGCTTGTACTTTATTGAAACAAATGTTGTGCTGTATGTCGCATGCGTGATATGCACTTCTCGCTTCAATTGTTAAAGCATTTTTTTTTTTTTGTGAGTACGACGACACGAAACAATTTGAGAAATACGACATGTGAGTCATATGCAGCTTCGCTGCAAAAACGGTGCCAACGTCTACGAAGTTGCCCAGTATATCGCCCCACATAGTGCCATAAGCGTCAAATTCGTAATAACGCTTCACCTAATTGTCGCTCGTAACCATGAGAACAAAACGAGAAATATCAGAGTTTGTTTCCTTAACCTTTAAGCAGTTTGCTCTACTCTCGTGTGGCATCTGTGCTTCCCGACTTTACATCGAACACATACTACTCCAAATTAAAAAAACAGCAATTTTTGGGATTGTAGTTTCCTTTTTAGTAACAAAGTGCGTAAAGAGTCACGCACTTTGTGATTATATGATAAAGTATAAGAAACGGTATTCGGTTACGTTTTGTAGCTCGTACATGGCTCACTAGGATTGACTCGAGCACACATATGTTGGCTTAGGCCACTGCCAAACGTTTGTAGCGTCTATCGGAAGGTAAACAATTGCGACTCTTATCCGAACTGATAGTTATTAACGTAGAGTGTATAATTAAGCTTTTCCCCACCCCACCCCCGCGCAAACGTATCACGACAAAACTTAGGTTCAGCCTCTAGAATTATCAGGACGTAAGCACACACGGCAACAATACTCCGTTCACGCCTAAGCTGAGACTGCGGTGGAGGCTACGTCCTCCTTAGACCAGTCATGCGCTTCTCTTTCGTTACGTCATCATGCTCCCGCCCTTACCCACGCTCAGAGAGCCGGGTCAGGTGATAAGCGGGAGGCGGCTGATTGGTCCGGTGGGCACGTAGCTCCCACTGCAGTCTCAGCTTAGTCATGAACGGAGTATAGCACCTAAAGCTCCCTGCGCGACCAGAAACCTCCAAGACGCCACACATGCGTGCCTGTAGACTTATTCTACGTATGACGGGATTTCCCGTTCTGCTTGGGGAGTTGAACCAAATTCCAATACCCCCTATAGAAGAGAAGGCCTGCGCCTTTCCCCCAAAAACGTCATGATCCACGCAGCGCCACCTAGCTGGCATCAGCATCGCCGCCAGAGCGTCTCGCAGCGTCTCGCAACGAGCGCGACGCTTGTACGCTGCGACACAAAGACGGACGCGTCTGCCGCCTTGCGGTGACTCTATAGATTCAGCATGTTTGCCGCTTGGGGCAGGGGAAGATTTCTTAACGATGACGTCATGCGCAGGCCATGTCTTTAGGTGCTAATGGTTGAACGCTCCACACGAGTTTTTCTTTTTTTATCTTGTTTACTTTGTGCCTTTTTATTAATAAATACCAGAAATTATTTTATTCCGTTTCTATTAGATTATTTTGCTACATCAATTGCTCATTCGTACTTCGCTTACTGGTGTTTTTTTCCCTACATTTGAAGGCAATGCACTCTGCTGCTATGAAAGGGCACCGAAGACGAGTCAAAATGACGACGTCTGCTTCTCTTCATTTCTTGCTTTTATTGTTGAGTGGAAATAATTAAATATTAAGCGTTTGATTGATGGCACTCGACTATTTAAAATTTCTAGATAAGCGGCGCACTCCTCCGTGCTTCTTGCTATACTTCATTTCATCTTACGTCCAGACGCAGCCGACGCTACGAGCTGATGGGACAAGATAACGACTAAAGCGACCATCATAGTAAAAGAACTTGTTGTTGGGCTAGTTGGTGTTGACTGTATTGAACCATGGTTAAAAGCGCTAAAAAGACGTACATAAGATAGAAGACACACACGGGCGCTACCAACACCACCTAGATCTAAAGCCGCAGCGCTTCCCTCTCTCCCTTCAAGGAGCGTCGGCATGAGTAGGCTGAACTGGTAGTGCGCTTCTCCGCAAGGCTCCCCTTGACAGTTGGCTTCTTTGCAATGCACGTTCTCTTTTACTTTTCCTCTCCCTCTACGCTTGATGCGGCGCAAACAAAACAAAAAAAAAAGGCCCCACGGCGTCGCGTTTTTTTTCCTTTTTTTTTCTTAACGGTCGTTTGTCGCGTTCCTTTCTTCGACGGCTTCTTTAGCTACTCCTGCGGGTTGGGTCACGTGACAATAAGGCTGGAGGAATCAACTAGAACAACTCTAGAAGCGAGTAGGTTATTGCATTGGACGCCGAGGGTCGGAAGTACTCAGATTCCAATTTTCAATCTACTTAGTGCTGGGCTGCCAATTTCATATCATCCATATTAGATAATTCCTGCAAGATTGAACCATTTCAATGCCATACTTACACTTTCCTCTTTTCTTCCTTAGTACTTTGGAACACTGACTAGAACAAACTACCTGACCATATTGTAACTGAGAGATATTCCATTTCATTTAAAAAGAAGGGCATCAATTGTGTAACTGAACTTGATTTGTAAAACTGCATCATAACAATAACATGCTAATAAGCGTGTTTTTTGTGTGTGTGTGTGACATTTTTTTTTGTTGGTGTCTATTTTTTATGTTCACTTACTTTTTTTACTTTTATTTTTGAATCCCCCTGATGTGATGCGTCTTTGGATGCCTTTGAGGTGAAATAAAATTAAATGAATGCCTCTGCATCATTTATCCAATTGTTACTTTAGTTAATTTTATCTGGTCCTACTACTTCGATTATTGCCATTTCATGGGGATTCTTTTTTTTTATACAACTCCCATGTCGTTCAGAGATAATTACACCACCCAGTTTATCGCTTAAAAAAATAACACATCTGTCTCAAGATATCACTTTCTTGTATTTCACTACAATAATTGTAGGTTATAATAATTTTCCTGCGTTCTAAAATTGGTTCTTTAAATCACTCGGCGTTCACAGCTCTCATGTTAGCTCATAGAAAATAAATAGAGCGAAAACCGGCGTTTCTACGACGTAAAAGCTACGCGCGAAGCCTTCAGCTCAGCTCTATAGCGCGGCGCTCGTCAGCCTGCTGCCGTGACGTCACTGGAGGCGTGTGCTGGCCTTCTCCTCTAGGTGGTGTTGGCGCTACTCACAACTGTATTGGGAAAGGAAGATGGAAGTACAGAGATAGTGCAACCAGCCTCTGCTGCGTCGCGCGATGACAGCGCAGCAGAGGTTGGTTGCACAATCTCTCCACGGGGCGCGGTGCCGCCGGGGCCGAGATGCGCTCCGATAGCAAACCGAAACTTAAAAAACCGTCTAATTTGTGCGGTTTTTCAGAAAGCCGTAAAATGCTTCGCGTGCCTTCTAGCGTTCTGCAATTTGTTGATTTAGTGTTTTTTGATGATGCTGAGCAATTTTCTAATTGAAACCATGCTCTTAAACACAATATTAAAAAAGTTAATTACGCGAAAATAATTAACAACTTAATTATCTTGAACTTTTATAATTTTCCTAAATAGGTCCCTGGCCCAGGACCAAAATGACACAAGCCTTTTTTTGTTGCGACGCGTAGGTTTCGAAATATCGAATTTGTCCACCTTTCGTGAAACACCCTGTATGTCTGATACACTTATCGTCACCCAGGCTACACATCCGCGAGATACAAGAGCATAAACCCGTTTACATATATTTATCGAAAAAACGAATCTCAGAATTATACAATGCTATAGACGTGTCGCTGACGCACTGGGGTACCCTCTTGATAAAATATGCCTCTTGCAGTTCGCGTGCTCTTTGAATTCTGCTTCTACCAAGAATATATTGTATCTCGCGCATGTGTAGCCTGGGTGACGATAAGTGTATCATATATATATATATATATATATATATATATATATATATATATATATATATATATGTACTTCCATCTTCCTTTCCCAATACAGTTGTGAGTAGCGCCCGTGTGTGTCTTCTATCTTGAGTACGTCTTTTTAGCGCTTTTAACCATGGTTCAATACGACCATCATAGTGTTCGTCACCTCTTTGCACGTGTTATCTCATTTTTTTAACCAATCATAAACAGAAAAGGCCCAGTGACTTGCGCTTTTGACGCTGCTTGATTGGTCCCTTTACCTCATAGCGTCGACTGGGGTGACGGCGCAGTGCGTTCGAAAGAACGTGGCGAATATACCGCGGGGCACTGTCTATGCAGAAGCTTCTTCGAGTACAAGGGAACAGAAACAAAACAAAAAAAGAACACTGACCAGTGAGGCTCATGTCGAAGGACTCGGCGTCAATCTTCCTCAAGTCCTGGACAGTCCTCCAGGTAAGCGTGACCAGCTGGTTCTGCGACAGGTCCACGGTCACAAGGTTGGGAGCTCCCATGAACATTTGCGCCGGCAGGACGCGCAGCCGGTTGAACGAGAGGTACACGATAGTCAGGTGCGGCAGACCGTCGAAGGCCAGCGGATCGACCTCGGAGATCTCGTTGTACTTGAGGTCGAGCTCCACCAGGGACGACAAGCCGCCGAAAACGCGGGCTTCCAGCCTCTTCAGCTTGTTTCGAAACATGTCGAGCCTGAGGACCCGTGACAGGCCCTTGAAGCTGTGCTCGGTGAGGACCTCGATGGAGTTGTCGCTGAGGTCTAGCTCTTTAACCTTGCCGAGGCCCGCGAAGGCGAAGTCCTCTATGACCGTCATCTTGTTCCGCTCCAGAAACAAGTGCGTCAGAGACGGTAGGTGAGACAGGGCTCGCGCGGGCATCTTCTTTAGCTTGTTGTCCGCCAGTTCCAGCTTCTTGAGGCGAGGCAGATGCGAGATGCAGTCCGTCTCCAGTTCTGTGATCTCGTTGGAGTCGAGGGACAGCACGGCCAGTTTCGTCAGGTTGTAGAAGGCGTGTGTCTTCAAGACACCCAACTCCGCCTGGGAGAACTTGAGACGCTCCAAGACCGGAGCATGTGGCAGGACGTCGGAAGGAACAAACTTTAAGTGGTGGTCCTCACTGAGCGAACTGAACACGATCGAGACGATGGACG
>JAZHYW010011510.1:0-103438 GCA_037355805.1 Ixodes ricinus | reverse complement strand
GCACAGGACACGCGCTGAGTTCCAGACAATGTTATGGCTCGGCTGTTGTCGTCGTTGCGCTTCGCTGATTGGACATGGGCCACTACCCGAATGCTTCTCAAGCTATAGTAATTATCACGAGCCCAAATCGGGTGCCCCACGCAATGCTCGGGTACAATCTATGAACCGCATTCAAAATGTCGTCATTTGGGTGTACTGCGATCCCCACACGTTGCGTCATCAAATTTTGCGAAAAGGAGAGATTGAATGAAAAAGATGGCTTTGTCGCGAAATCACACCGCAACAAAGGAGTTTCTTGGCCAGTGGCGTTGCGTGCGAGTCGCCTTGAGTCCCACCAGTGCCAGTAAGCTCGTGCAAAAGTTCAGAACATTTCGTTGAATATCGTTGCACCGCTCAGCACAAAGGAGTGGTGCAACGATATTCGATGCAGATCGTTCGCCACTTTACACGGAGAACGCCTGGCCTCGTGGGACTCAGGAAATACTGGCGGCACGCCACGCCGCTGGCTAAGCGCATTGCGATGTGAATATCAGGGCATAAAGCGATCGCCTTTCATTCGATCTCGCCTATTCACCGGGAATTTCGATGATCGATATCGTCAGGGTCAGCAATACACTGTAGCGATGTTGAGTGCCGTTCATAGGTCCGCCGATCGGTGCAGACGGGCACTCGTTTGGGCATTCAGTCGTCTGGGATCTCGAGGCGCATTCGGGTAGTGGCATGCAATCAAATCGACCTGCAACGTATGACGTCAATAACGAATCTCGCTAATCTCGGAACGCCCTGTCCTGTCTTTAACCCCAGCGCGTGGCTATGATCAACGTTGGCGGCATATATTCGGCTCAGATCACGTGGCCGCTTGTACTGGCCGCGAGTCGCAGGGGGTGAATGCTGCTCGTTTTTCTGTCATTTTTTTTTCTTCGGGACTTCTATTGCGTGCGGTGAAAAACGAACGCGTGTTCCATAGGTCATATACGTCGGGGATCCGTTCTAGGCGTTATTTGCGCTGAAAGTACAAAAGTTGATTGCATAGCCCCTTTACAGGGGACTGCGAGAGCAACAGCACCAGGCTGTGAGCTTCTCAACAAAACTGTCAGGCGTAAGCCATTCAACGGCGTGATTGATGACGCTTCAAGCCACGCTTACGGTCAGAGATTGCAGTATATATAGCTACCCAATGAAAACAATCAGGTTGGACACCTGCGTACTCCGGCATCTCTCGAGGTAGGACAGGTTCACGGAGCACCGCCGCTAAATTGTTTTCTAGTCGACGGGGGACACGCAGTTAGTTGGTTTTAAACTTTTTTAAGCGGTGCAACACATAAATGACAACAACGAACTTACAGGGATAGTTTTGCGCGATGGATCTACCGCGTGATGATACTCTGAGTCAGTGTTTGTTAAATATGCGTTTTTCTTTCTCTCTCTCTTTCATTTGTGTTTTTAGGACTCTTAAATGAGTGTGGGACTATTACAGTGTAGTTCTACATTCTAGCAAGAGCTCCGGAATGGTTAACTGTACGAACAATCAAAGGAAATAAAAAGTAAACCTACTCCCGTTATCGAAGGGAAATAAATTGACGTTGCTAAAACTCAATAATGTTTAAGCTTTGACCATTTCTATGACCGTACTGATTTACATTTCGTGGACACACGTGGCTCGTGGTTTGAGTGCTGTCCGCTTCTGTGGATGCGGTGGAGGCGCGGGCTCCGAACCATGGGAACGGATCCGTCGCGAGAACCATCCGCCCGATGGTCCTGACCCGGCGCGCTATTCAAAGGTAACTTCAATACCTTTACTCGTTACTTCTCTTGAAAGGAACTATGTGGTTACTTCGTCACCGCAAAAGTAACTAACTACAAGTATAGGCGTTACTCGTAGCGCGTTACGTGACAAGTCGTGAACCCCGGTGGCCTTCCCGCAGGTGATCAGCGACGGCGTGTCTCTGCTGATAGCCTTCTGCAACCACCTGTGCGACCCGGGACCCGGGCTTCGGCTCAAGCCCCGCTTCGGAGGTCCAGCCCGCTCAACGTGTTCCGCGCCCTGGTGGTGGGCCCGCTCACATTCCTGGTCACGTGGCTGATGCTGACCAAGCGGGACAGCAACTATCTGAAGCGCAGCGGCAAGGCCCCTGGCCCGCCAACGGGTCATCGCCTGCGACCGGCTCCATCCGCATGTCGCAGGTGCACCGCATCAAGCAGATCACCCGGAGCACCTTCAACGACGTCCTCATGACCGCCATGTCCGGCTCCCTGAGGAACTTCTTCAAGAAGCGCGGCATCGTCAATCCTCCCGACATCAAGGTGAGAATCCTTCCTCGGCCTTCCTTCGAGGAGGAATCTCTTCGATACCTTCTTCGATGCCTGGGACGTGCGACGGCGTTTCAAGGTAGTGGTGATACTGCGAATGCAGCATGACAGTTTGTCTTCCTTGTTTCTTTTTTGGATTACGGTCTGACATTGTTCGGAGAGGTCTGCAGACGTGCTCATATCTATGACACAGACATGCTTTGAACATTCATGAGGCGCAGACGTCATCAGGTCTGCCACCAAGTGTATGATTGTGAGCGGTACCTGACTGCGGCTTCCCCTCTATATATCATTCGGGTATAACTGCGCCACGCAGACATGAAAGCTGAAATTATAGGCTTTCCGACTTATAAACATTATTTTGTCCGACTCTGGGATCACCCATCTCTCTCAAATCGTATTGCTTTTTTTAATTGTTATGTCCCTCCGATTTCCGAAAAACATCTTGCGTCGCTCATTCCTTTTTCCTTTTTTTCCCCCGTGTTTCTAGCATTTATTGTGAAATTTTTATTTTTTCAACGTCAATAAGGTCAGATAATCGTTTTAGAGTTTGATTGAGTTGTAATTTTGACAATCGGTCTAGTCATCCGAACGCACGTACACTCTGAGAAAAAATGGTCTATATACGCTCCGTGCGGGAACTATAGGGGGCGCTTTGAAAAACGCGCGTAGCGCCGCTAGCGGAGGAGCTGGCGTTCGACAGTGAGGCGCGTTCAGCAGCCTGCGGCGCCTTTTCGCATGCCAATCTCTGGCGGCGCAAGCGCGCACGGACGGAACTTTTGCTTTTTGAGCCGATACGTTGAGGGTGACGTTGCATGAGTGCTGGGGCAGACCTAGAAAGGGCATCTAGCTGTTCCCCGCTTCTTATATATTGAGTTTGAGTCGTCAATACGGGTAATTTCTCTAGTTGCGGTCGAAAAAGGGGTTTGAGCAATTTTCCGAAAAGCAAGATGGCCGACACCATAATTGCTCTCAGTGGGAAATTTGTTTCGCTCGTCGCTGTAAACTTAGGACTGCTGAGACGATGATATTTGGAGGCGAGTGAGATGTTCACTGAATAAAAGTGTGTTCACAACTGTCTCAGTAGGAAATTTGTTTCGCTCGTCGCTAGAACAGTAGGACTGCTTGGACAATGATATTTGGAGGCGAGTGAGTTGTTCGCTAAGTTTGTGCACTAAGTGTGCCAAATTTCATTAAGACAGCAGGTGTGAATAGTTATGTTTCGAACGAATAAAGGAATAAAGCTGTCAAGATACATCCAATATTGGACCCAAAATGTTGTGTTATAACCGGGGTGTGCAAAGTGCAGATTTCGACACACAGGTTCTTGGACATGACTGTAACTTGACACAACACTTATTATACCAAAAATAGGTGCATAGGGAAATTAAGTGGAAATTTGGTTTGGGCGGCGTAACTGAATGGGAACCGGTTTTGACCGTGAAAGGGCTGTCAATATAATACCCCTCGTCGTGGGAAGTGGAGACTTAACAGGTAGGAAGGGACTAGTGGACTGTACTTCCAATTGAAAACAACTTTACGAAAGGTGGTTCCAAAGCCGAGAAAACAATGTTGTCGGCCAACACACGGTTTGGCCGTCAAAGGCTTTTGCGGTCAGCTGTTGTGTAATAACCTGGTTGTGCGAGGTGCCGATTTTCGGCACATAGGTACTTGAACAGTGACCGTAATTTGACAAAACACTTATTATACCAAAAAGAGGTAGCATATCGAAACCAGGTGGAAATTTAGTTTGGGTGGCGTAACTGAATGGGAACCGGTTTTAACAGTCAAGGGCTGTCAAGAGAATACCCATCGTCGTGGGAAGTGGAGACTTTACAGGTAGGAAGGCACCAGTGGACGGTACTTCCAGTTCGATCAACTTTGCGATAGGTGGCTCCAAAGCTGAGGGAAAAAAATGTTGTCTACAGGACTCGGGGTGTCGGCGTTTCCACATCCAAAAGGAGGCTGATCAAAAAAGGAAGCACACCACTTAAACTTCCATACTCAAACAGCCAATTGTCCAGTGATTCCAAGTTTCATTGTAGTTTTCCTTAGATTCATATTTGTCACTTTTTGGACCGTCCGAATCTTTCTTCCTGAAGTACAGAATGCGTGCCATACTGGTCTGGCAATATCGTCGACACGTACGTTGGGGACGAAACTTCTTTGGAGGGCATTCCTCCAACGACATTGGCACTGCACACCTGCGAGTGTGGGTTGGCATTTCAATTAATCCCATCGGTGCTAACATATGTAGGCGTTACTGGTACGAAAACAAATGCAGAGCGCAAAGCGGCAGTGTAGAATATGTCAGGCGTGCCGACACAGCAGACATGATTGGGAAACTGAATTGTTTGCGTCGTACGGCACGGGTCCATCGTTGTCGCTGTCCCGCAAAACATCAGCGAGTTGAAAAACTGTGGAACTTTGTTCCTACGAGATACGACGCATAAATATTGCAGCACTTAACGACGGAGTTCATGCTGTCAACCCAGCGCAACCGCACCGCTCCGACTTCAATGCGAACCAATGTACGCGGCGTGGTTTCGTTTCGCCGGGGTTCTCACTGCCTACCTTCGGTAACGGCCGCGCAGCGGCGCGCCGGTCGCGTTGCACGGGAGTGTATAGTTCTCCCTAAAGGAAGGAAACGCTCTGACACATATGTTCCTTTAGAAAGGAAGAAACTTTCGTCCCTGAAAGCTGGGGAGCAAAGTTCCTCCGTCGTCTGCATCTCATTATGGCGGCCCCGAATCGAGAAAATCAAGCTCAATAAGGCTTAACGAGGACGCTACGTCTATTGTACGGGGCGAGAGGAGCAGCAAATAAAAGCGTAACACGAGCTTTCCGCGAACTGTATTTATTTCCGAAGCCAGCGTCCCCCGCAGGTAAAGAAACTTGCGTTTCGAAAGCAGTCACTCAGTCTTCTCGTCGTCAGCACTGCGATGTTAAACGGAGACAACCGATACCCAGTTACTTCGCGCACTTTACGTCTTACCTTTGCTATTCCTCGAGCCACAATTCCTTCGTCAACCGCACATCACGGAGGAGTGGTAAACCATTCGCGGAAACAAAAGCCGCTCTCAAAAGAGCAAATTCGAAGCAGCCTGCATTGGCACGGTAACCAGAAATTATCGCGAAGCGTGAAAGAAGGTTAAATCGCTTGCCACCAGATGGCAGGGTCAAGCAGAGTAATTGCAAGTAGCTAGGCTAGGTGGCGCTAGGTACCGCCCAATTCATGTGCTACAAAAAATATTTCTATTTGCTCACGCCACCATTACGCTTCGTGCCCTTCGGGCACCTTATTATACACACATGTAGATACATTACGCACACCACTAGCATCAGCTGAACACATACATTGAGCGCATACACATACATGGCACATACAAACATCAATACAACAGCACACTAACCCGATTACTACTTCTGAGCTCTGCGTTTCCGCCTTTTATACTCGATCGTTTTGAAGGTACGGATTTTCTCGGTGACCACCTAAGCAATAAATAATATTCCCAGCATGTTGATTTTTTTTCAGTAATGTCATACCTCTGAGAGTATTTTGAACGGCTCAGGGGATGAATCTCTTAGTAAAAAGTAAACGCTCATGCCGTAATTATTTGAAAGCCAATAAATCAAGCCGCTCCACTGCGGTTCCAAGCCATGTGTTTGCTTCCCCGCACGGCACGTCGTAGCCAGTATTTCTATTGTAGTATTTGTTTTTCTATTTGTGCTGTTCGCGTGCGGCTGCAATTGTCGTCTTGAATTAATCTCTGTAGAGAGGGTATTCACTCAGGTGGAAGCGATGCTTCACGGGCAGAGAAATCGCTTTTCGATCAACTTGAATGCAGTCAAAGCCGCGACTTGCGGCAGGTGTTAAGTGTACGGAGCTACGCCGTGGTGAGCTCGAAAACGTCTAGCGCTCATCCCAGCGCGCCACTTGGAGGGCAGTTTCTCCAGGAACCGTAGTATATTTAAACAGCAAAATAAAGGATAGCTCTTTTTGTCGATTTTACCTACCATCGTCTCTTAATGCTAAAATTCCAAACTGTAAATATACGTACTTTCCGTCATATTTCCATACTGTTCAGTCCTTTCCCCAGAGCGCAATCGCTCTCGGGGAGGAGACAACAGGACATCGCAGACGACAGTCACATTGGCCACTGTACGATAGGAGCTACGGTTCAGACCAGCGTTCCAACATGACTATCCGCACGTCGATCGATTGCACCGTAATCCCTCAAGCGGTCTTAAACTCTTTAATGTAAAGCGGAATGTCAACCTGCGACACCCCGCCCCCTCCGATCACGGCCCGACCAGCGGCATCAATGCCCGACAGTTTACGTCATCTCATCTTGTTGTTACACCACTGATACGCGAACACACGGTCACATCGGCGATAATTCCAGTCTTCTGTTCACAACGCACAACACTGCCATCGCGATGTTGCTGCTATGTTGGTGACACGCAGAAATACAGAACCACGTTGATTGCCGGTTGGCACTCGGCATCGGAAAACAGAACCGAACTCAGCACCGAAGGCACCCAAGCACCCGGCAGCAAAACCTGCCTGTCTTGGACGCAGTTTCCACGGTTTCCATAACGTCGTACACCACTGATCTCTATGACAATTGCTGGATCGCGCTTCCCCGCTTCCAGCCCATTGCGCGATTGAGGCCACCGGTCGGCCATCTTACGAGTTCCGCTGAAGCGTTGTCAAGGCGGCGGTCACGTGACCTTTGTCTCTGTTTCCACGTGACCTACACACGGTAACCATGGTAACCGTCTAGGCTTGACAGCGCTAGAGCATATCTCGTAAGATGGCTGACGGTGGCCCTCATTTTCAGTGCAGGGATGCGCGATCCAGCAATGTCGTCATAGAGATCAGTGTCGTACACACTGATATGACAATTGCTGGATCGCGCATCCCCGCTCCGCGAGTGCGGCCACCGGACGGCCATCTTGCATGCAGCGAATTTGTCGTTTTGCTAGCGTTGCAGAGGCTGGCGGCAGCGTGCTGAAGACACGTTTTCTACTCGTTCGTCGTCATTCGCCGAAGAAGTTTTTTAAAACCCTGTGTAAGCCGTGAGACTTGCCGTTGAGAACACGTGGAAATTTTTACGAAAGCGCAGTGCCGCAGGAAAAAGCCACAACTCGTCGAAAGCAAGTTTCGCCGGTCTCGCGGCGTGATCAAAGCTTCCTTGGCACGCCGAAGTGCTGCGTCTCTGTGCCTTCGCACGCTTGGATACCGATCAAGAATCGACGCCGTGTGGATGTGTTTTGCGAGTGCAATGTGCGTGAAGCCGTATGTAAAGGCACAACTCGTCGAAAGCAAGTGTCGCCGGTCTCGCGGCGTGATCAAAGCTTCCTTGGCACGCCGAAGTGCTGCATCTCTGTGCCTTCGCACGCTTGGATACCGATCAAGAATCGACGCCGCGCCAAAGTTTTGAAGGTGTGTCGCGCGTAGATGTCTTTAGATACATCATATATCGGCCACGGAGTTCTGGATCGTCCAGCTGTTCCGGTGAGTTGCTATCAATAAAGGGGGGGGGGATCTGTACGTGCTCTTATGCACTATTAACCATGGCTATGTTCCAAATCTACTCTAATGGATCACATGGGAGCACAAATAGAGCAACGCTGTGGAGCAAGGAGGGTTTTCGAAGGCAAAAGTACAAGACGGCGAGAATGAAAATCTTTGAAGCGCGGCCCATATGGTCGTGTGCAATCTGTTGACCAATCACAATTAGGCGAGCCGCGCTCAAACGTCAAGTGCAATTAAGTAGGTTGATAATGAGCCAGCACTGATCAGTGATGAGGAGCTGTTGTGCGCGGTATTCTGTAAATCGTCTAACGACGAAAAAAGACGTACCTCTCCCCCCCCCTCTTCCGTCGCTACTGGACGCTGGATCAAGCTCGTTTCTGGACCGCGAGTGCCGCAAGTTACAATACAGTCGTCAGAGTAAAGTAAGACGCTGATCCAGAGGCACATACGGCTTCACGCACATTGCACTCGCAAAACACATCCACACGGCGTCGATTCTTGATCGGTATCCAAGCGTGCGAAGGCACAGAGACGCAGCACTTCGGCGTGCCAAGGAAGCTTTGATCACGCCGCGAGACCGGCGAAACTTGCTTTCGACGAGTTGTGCCTTTTTCCTGCGGCACTGCGCTTTCGTAAAAATTTTCACGTGTTCTCAACGGCAAGTCTCACGGCTTACACAGGGTCTTAAAAAACTTCTTCGGCGAATGACGACGAACGAGTAGAAAACGTGTCTTTAGCACGCTGCCGCCAGCCTCTGCAACGCTAGCAAAACGCAAATTTGTCTGCATGCAAGATGGCCGTCCGGTGGCCGCACTCGCGCTGCAGCGAACAAGCGGAGATGCGCGATCCAGTAATTGTCATAGAGATCAGGTGGTCGTAAATGTAGAAACATCGTTCCGCTCCGCAATCGGAGGCGACCATCTTAGCTCAGTGTACGCATCGCTGCTGGCGCTGCTCCAGAAGTTCGCTGTTTCTAGCGCCTTCGTTTGCTGGTTTGATAAAATTAGTGGTAAAAACGTCAATGCAACCGAAATGTTCCGCACGCTTGGACTGGGAGACGGAATTATAGGTGGCCTTCGCTGCCGCTGAAGCTCAACCAACCCAACAACATTTATGGAAACAATGCGCGCGACGGGCTCGAAAAACGATACTGAAAGAAGTTGAGGCGGGAGGGCGCCTGCTTGGTGAAGGAGATAAATGTCTTGTTCCTTTTTTCTTCCCGTGTCCGCTTGGGGGCGCGTCAGTAGAAGGGGGATGACGCGCTGTTGCTACCTTTTCCTCCTTTTTTCATAGACTGTCATTGCGAAGCTGCGAATAATCGCTCTAGACCCTTTTGCCGCGCGTCAGACTGGAGCCGCCATAAGTGGCCTTCTGTTGCCTCGTGGAGATGTCACGTAGATGTGCAATGACAAATTCACGCAAAGCCTGCCTCGTGGACGAGAGCACCGTGGCGTCTGAAAAGTTAGTGACCTGTCGCATCACCGCAGTGATGAAGTGAAGCAAACGGAACGAAAAGGGAGCAAAAGGTAGTGGTTCGAGTTGCGGCTCCGCCTGCATGCGCAGCTGCTGAAAAATCAGAGGCGCTATCAAGCAGCTCCGGTGCAGCGTCAGACTTGGCTACTGCGCAATGGAGTCACACGGCTGTGCACGCGGCGGCGCCAGTGCGTCTGCCGCGGCTATGACGTCACTCCTCTGGAATGCGAAGACCGGCGAGGCGCACGCGGTGGCGGTAGAGCCCGCGGCGGCGGCGGCTCCGGCACGCCAGCTGTGCGCCGTGTGACGTCACTGCTCCTCGCGCTTGCGCAGATTGGCGAGGCGCGCGCGGTGGCAGCGGAGCCCGCGGCGACGGCGGCTCCGCCCTGCCAGCTGTGCGCCGTGTGACGTCACTGCTCCTCGCGCTTGCGCAGCACGGAGTACGGCTCATTATGAGAGCCACGCGAAACTGCTCAACCTCGGCCAGTGTGAAGCAAAGCGCCGTTCACACTCTTGCGACCGAGTACAACCGAGAGAGACCAGACAGGTTTTTGAGACCGGATGCGCTATACAGCGGAGCTGGTCTTAAGAGATCGCAAGAGGCTTAAAAACCGGTTTGGCCTCTCTCGGTCGTACTCGGTTGCACTCGGTCGCAAGAGTGTGAACGGGCCTTAACGCTACAAAACAGTCGACACACTCCGCAAAACCAGCTGCACCCACGCATAAAGCCACTCTAGATGGCGACTCCAGCGAAATCGACGCCGCGTAGCGGCATTGCCGAGAGGCTCAGGAGACAATGTCTTTTTCGCCTCTGTCGTCTGCTATCGCGGCTTGTTTCTCGTAGGCAGCATAGAAGCAAACATCGTTTGCAGTAACTATTTTTATGCTTCCGCGGTGTCATTCCTACGCACTGACTAGAAGAAGGTTTCTACCATGCAAAAATCGCGTTGCTTTCATATGTAACAACCGATGTTACGCTGCAGTGAAAGAAATTTATGGTGGTCCGCGTGCTGAAAGACGAAAACGACCTCCTTTCGTCCGCCATTTTGCTCTGACCAGCGCGCCCCCAGTAGTTGACTGGAGTCGCGGTATTCGGAATAGAGCGCCCTTCTTCGCCGTCCGCTGGGCCCACGGCTTTCTGACGTCCTTTTCTCTCAGACATGTACACGTCACTGAAAAAGAGTAACTAAATACCTTACTCGCTACTCCGCCAAAAAGTAACCGAGTACGTTAATTAACAAAAAGAGCGCTAACGTAGCAGTTGACGGTTGAACGTATTTTAAAACAAAACCCCGAAACTGGGGAAAAACGAAAGACGACACAAAATCATCAACTTTGTCCGTTCTGTCGTCCTATGTTTGCTTCTTCCCCCAGACTCCGGGTTTAGTCTCAAAGCAAGTACTTTACTCGTTGCTGTCATTTAAAAGCGAACTCTTCAGCTTGCAAGTAAGGCGTTCTTTTTCTCGTTACTCCGAACGTGTCGCTTTGATGAAGCATTAGCCGCCTACTGTCGTCGTTAATAATATTTCGCTTTTTAACGCGTTCCATTAGGGGATAGCGGTGGTCATACTGACAAACCTCGTGCACATCTTTTCTATCTGGAGTTTTCTTGTCGTGCAGAATAAAGACGCGAGCTTGGGTGAGAACTAGGTTCGGTGCCCCTCATTTCCTTCCAGAAGTAACGAAATGCCGTTCCGTGTTACTTAAACAAAAAGTAATCAAAAATTCGATACTTGTTCCTTCCTTGTAAAATCTAATCAGGTCGTTACTTCTTTACCAAAAATACAATTGCTTGTAATGTGTTCGGTATACAGGTCTTCGTCTTTTGCCATCACATGGGCCGTCTAAGGGGCTTCTGTACTTGCACCGTAATGCGTTTGCTCCCGCGAGACCGCGCGGAGGCAGCACGACGTCTCGACCGAAGCGTGTCGCAAACGTCAGCCTGCCCCTAAACACAAAGACAGGCAGCCATACACTCGGGAGGGGGGAAGACCCGACTTAGGGAGGAGGCAGACCTGTAACGAAGATTGAGTCTGGCCCATTGCTGCTCTATCCGTCTTGATAGGCTCCGCTGCCTCTCAGCTGAAGCAAAAGGTCGCCTCGCGTCGCCTTTTGGTGTTGTTTGGGCGCTGAAGCACTTTCTTGCCACTGCAGCTTACCGTCTTTCATTGAATTATACACTCTAAAAGACTTTCCAAGAGAACGTTTTCTCTCTCGCTTTCTCTTTCTATATATAAATATATATATATATATATATATATATTTTTTTTTTTTTTTTGTTTTGGGGGGGGGGTGTTGTTTTGGGAAAACACATTTTCGTTCACGCTTGAAAATTTTTTTTCTGTTATAAGAAGCGCTAAGTAAATTGCGAGCGATTTAGACAGAAAACAAAAGATGCGACACAAAAGGAAGGTACCGCCATCACAGCCGACGAAATTTGTACCGTGTTTGCGCGTTGTGATCTTCAAATTACCCATTTTCTTACCTCTAGTTCCTTAGGTAATTCATAACCATCTGTCGCGATTTTCACGAAACCTTTGTTGCTTATTCTTTAATCATCTTAATTCGGCAAATGTTTTCTTCTTCTTTTTTCTAGCTCGAAATTTGTATTTAGACCCCTGGACTGAAATGAAAGGCAACGTCCTTTAAGCGGCTTACCTGCCGGTGATTGCACCGCTTTCTCCGAACAAAGACGAGCACTCTAACGACAAAAGGCAACCTTGAACGATTTAAAAGCGAAGCCCTGTACCTAAGCAGCATGATGGTGATGTTCACCGTAATTCACTTCATTAAGCACGGCGGTAAAAATCTTCAAAATAATACTCATGCGAGAGATTTCGCCGGAACTCGGGATATTCAGCTTAAACAAGGCATCGTCCCCATCGGCACTGCTTACAGTGTGGCGTGCGCACGGACACAGCGCGACAAGCTTGTGACGTAAACGTCACCATGTCTTTTCCTGTTGTCACTAAACCGACGTGAAAGGCCGGCCCGCACCCGCGCTCTGCCATATCCAAGACGCTCGTTCCGGCCGCCATCCCGTCGATGCCGGCAGAAAGGACTGGGCCGGCCAATATTGACGGCGAGCGTCGCGCTCTTTCACGCGACGTCCCAGGGGCCTGGCACGACAAACTTCGCGACGTCCCCCGGTCTCAATCGCCGGCCCTTGGGGAGCCGCGGCCGAGGCGCCTCATCGATCAGCGCAACATGATGTCGTCGTAGGGTCCGGCATCGCCAAAGCGTCGCGCCCCTAGGAAGCCTCCTCTCGCTGCGCCCGGCGCCGACAATCCATCAGGCTGACGGATGGACGCCCAATCATGGCCACCCGCTATTGTGCGCGCTCCTGGGGCGCCGAAGTCCGCCGGCCCGCTTGTGGACGAACACATGGCATAGCTGATTCCCGGATCTTGTCGCGCTTCGCTGAGTTGCGGGGAAGACAAGCCCTCTTACGGGGTTGTCAATCTTTGTAGTACCTCGTGTCGTCGACAGCGCGGGCAAATGGATCTTGGACGTGGAGCGTTGAGACGGCCAGAGGTCAGTCTGCATGCCTCGTGACACGGTGGTTCACGATGTATAGATAAGCCAATTTCCGTCAGCGCAGTGCCACTACCTAACCTGGGGCTTTTAACGTGCATAGTACGGATTACACGGCCGGACGTTGATGTTAATGCTCGTCCAGATTGAAACAGGCAGAGGACGAAGTATCGGTCCCAGGAAGGATTTTCTGGCTTCTGTAGCGCGAGCTTTCCCTCCAAGTACTGCGAGCTGTATAGACGCTTCCAGGCAGCTGTGCATCGGCGCCGCCATAACCGACCTTCAGGTTTTGTTTCCTCTTATTTCGTTTGATTCACTACATCATTACCACAGCAGGCCAGGTTATTGCAATTTTAGATTCTACTGTGTCCTTCTCTTCAGCATAGGCCTTTGTGGAGGCTCGTCAGTGCCCGCCGCGCTTCAATGGCTCGGCACCTCGGTAAGACAAGAGAAGGTCGGCAATGGCGGCTCAATCTGGCGCGTGTTTAAAGCGTCTATAGACCAATTGGCAGTGCGGTCAAAACTATGGAGAACCGTGCGCTCGGGCACCTTGAGCGCCGACCAAAGTTATGAGCGCGCACCTGTTAGCTCTTCCGAGTCGTCGCAGAAGGTTGGCCCTAATTCCGCAGGATCCGTCCCTCGAATCCCAGGTGAGAAGTGACGTGGTTACGGCACTCAGTATTCGCGTCTCCAGCTCAACGCTCGCCCTCCCGCGGCGCAAATGGGAAGCGTCTCTCAGTGATGGTCGCCCGATTCTCCTGCTCAGCGGGACGGCCGGAACTGCTCGCGATCGCGGCTCGCGAAGTGTCCTTTCTGAATGCAAACAACACTCTTCACTGTCCAAACGTAGTGCTGCAGCCGGTATGGGATTGTACCTTACTGGAGAGTTTTAGTATCGCGCAAAGAAGCAACGCAAGCGGTGTGCGTTTGCGTTAGGGGCTTGCGTGCCCCACGTTGTGCGTGCGCCTCATCGCCATGTGCCATTCAAGACCGCAATTTCGGGCCCGCGCACGGGCAGTGTGGAACGCGCAAAGCTAACGCAAACACATGGGGCTTGACAGGCACGTATCCAGGGGAGGCCCATGGAGCCCGCCCCCCCCCCTTCCCCGAAACCTTCCATTTTGCTGGGGCCTCCTCTCCACCCTCCCCCCTCGTACAGCATTTTGTCACAGGCGGCCCCTCGAAAAAAAAAAATCCTGGCTATGTGCCTGGGGCTTGAGTTCGCTCGTATACGCAATATTAAAACTCACTACTGTTTCACCGGCTTCCAACGCCAATGAAACGTGCTGCAGTGAGCAGACGTGCAAGCAGTGTAGGCGTTCCTTCGAACTGGAAAGGCTGAGGGGTGGCAAAACGACGGCGAGCAAATACAAAAGTAAATAAATGTTATGAAAAAACTAGTAATTAAAAGTCGCAACTTTGATAGCACAATATACTTTACCCACAATTAATGCAAATTCTACATGGATTTCTCACATTAGCTAGAATGTTTCCATTGATTTTGGAATATTTTTTATTTTATTGGTAATTAAAAATGCTGCAATTGGCACCAGTGATGATAATTAGCACACTTTTCATTGTCATCTTTCTTCGCGTTTAAAATTATATCATAAGCAACAAATATATTAGAGCTTGAAAAATTATTTATTCAAATATGTGAATTTTAATATTATTATTATTAATACAAATCGCGGCAATGTATGCCTCCAATTAACGCCAATATCACGAGAATAGGCTATTTAACCATGATAGTCTTTCCAGAAAGGTATAATTCTGTTTTCTTTTTAGAATACGAAAAACTCTGACATCGTTATCAAGATAGACAAACAGTCAAACACTGGATGTAATATGAAGTCCTACGCGTCACGCAGTGCTATAAAACATACACACACACCAGGCACGTAGCCAGGATTTTGCTTCGGGGGGGGGGGGGGGGGCGGCCCGCTTATGACAAAATGCTGTACGAGGGGGAAGGGGAGAGGAGGTCCCAGCAAAATGGAAGATTTCTGCGGGGGGCCCGGGCCCCATGTGCCTCCCCTGATACGTGCCTGACACACAGGCACACTTCAGCTGTATGACTCGGATTCCGTCTTTGGGTTACTGCAGTGAGAGCAGCGTTTATTAATTTATGGGTTTCCTGGACATATTGTAAAAATTTGAATTATTTTCTTATTCTTGTGCTGGGAATAATGTTAAACCAATTATTCATCTAAATACCCGAAAAACAATTAAAAGGCCCGCAGTTCATTATTTCCCATGACAATTATCTGAGCGAGAAAAAGGCAGCGAGAACGCACAAATATCAGCACTGATTTTTTCAACAACTACAAATATCAGCCTGGATCGAACATGTATGTCACAAAATAAAGTTTCTGCGAACAACTTTTCTAAGTAAATAATTACGAAGTGAGACACATCTTGAGTCATGAAAGAATCCGAAATTAAGACCTATATCGAGAAATTAAATCCAAAATAGAGGTAAGTTTCGGTTTCGCTCCAGAATTAAAACGCGCATCCTTCCGTAAATAATACGCTAAACACCGTTCTTGTTTTCAGGTTAAAGAGGTGACCTGCGCTCATAACACCCTAGCTTCCTCGTATTACCAGAAATAATTTATGTCGCTCAGTGAAGCCAGCACACTAGACAGGCTCAGCAGCGGCAGGCATCTCTGACCCTCACTAAACCCGCCATCTTGGAAAATGAGTGGCGCCACCTATAGTTAGTTGGAGTCGCGAATACGAACGCAGCATTTCTCCGACGTCGAGGGAAGAGAGCCCTCCTTCCGAGATCGGCAACCGCAAAAGAACGTCAATAGACAGTTTTAGTATAGCAGTTCTGGCTCTTACGTACGCAATACGCAATAGTGTGGCAAAGACGACCTGCTCGGACCGATTTTATAGTTATGCGTTACGTTGCCGATGAACATCTCGCATGATATTTTTCATCCAATTTGTCGAGATCCGTACAATTCCGCGTGTTTATACCGTCACCATGCTCCCCAAAAGAAATATTGAAATTGAAAACGTTTCCAGTACTTTTATTTCAAATTAAACCAAGCCGCAGCTGCCTGATTAAGCGCGCTTTTCTGTGTGGTATGGAGGCTACGAGTACGAGTTCGTAGCCAAATTCGATCATGGAGCCCTCGTCGATCGTCTCGTGGAAACGCGTGAAGGGAATTCTTTGAAATTTTATCATAATCAAGTGGTGTTTACAAAAAAACTGCTGGCGTTGCACTTCTAATATTGTTTATGCTGAGTTCCTGTGTTTACCGGGAGCATCACTTAGACGTCGTTGCTGCGTAATGATCAGAAACTGACTTACGACACTTCAAAATCGTATAAAAAAAGTACTTTTTGAATAAATATTTAAAAAAAAATGTGAGTGTACTACTTAAGAGGGTAACGTAAGTACAGATCCACACGACTCCTTCATCTGTTCATTAACAAAATAAGAACGCGACTTGGATGCAATGCAAGTCTAGAAACTTGGAATTCGTAGAGGCATGTCTTCGAAAATATCAAAACCTGCACTTTTTTTTTTATTGTGCGTTAAGTTTTGAAAATGCATGTCACATTCTGCACCAAAACATCGATGATGAAATGGCCATTTACTCGTAAAAAGAACGAAATGCGTTTTTCTTGCACAGACTCAACATTTGCACCGCAAACAGGAGCGTTAGCACAGCCGCCACTGGTATTATGGTTGGGGCCGTGGGACCGCCGCCTTAATCCTTCTGTGGGAACGACGACGCGTTTTTTCTTCGACAGCATAAATATATACGAAACTTTTCGCTGCAGCAAGAAACACGCTACTCAAAACGAGCGGCCAATAAAAAAGCGTATTTTGAGTTGTTTGAACAAGGACGGGTCCTCCTTCACACGACATGAAGCGAGCAAGACCCGTTTCTTCGATATTCCGCGGCAATGTTTGCTCTCCGGTTTTTATAAGGGTAATTCGTATCGATCGAATGGTTGCTAAAAAGACACACAGCCTTCAATCGGAGCTTTATCATCGCTCATTTTAGCTCGAACTAGGTTACATGGCTCGTTTCGTCCAAATCTAAAAAGGGAAACGCATTAGTGTGTGTGTGTGTGTGTGTGTGTGTGTGTGTGTGTGTGTGTGTGTGTGTGTGTGTGTGTGTGTGTGTGTGTGTGTGTGTGTGTGTGTGTGTGTGTGTGTGTGTGTGTGTGTGTGTGTGTGCGTGTGTGTGTGTGTGTGTCTGTGTGTTTGCACACACACACACACACGGGGAATTATAGCGTAAGGTACATTAAGAAGCGAGCGTGAGTCATGTACAAATAACGACGAGCGAGATTTAAGCGAACGCAGTGAATCATACGATCACAATATCGCAAGTAGAACAAAATAGGAACGACCCTTTTCCTCGTGACACTAGTAAATCGGGAGTGTCTACTTCCCCGCAAAGCACACGAGGGAGGCAGAGAGCCAATCGCCGCAATCTACGGAGGGAACGGCAGCACATTCATTTGCTATTCATTTACCTGACAATCTCTCTATTTTCTTTTGATTTGTTTAGTAGAATTGTCGTGTAAATTTGCGCAGAAATGTTATTATTACGTAACTACCTTAGGCTGTTGAACTTTAGAGGACAGAGACATTTTTCAGGCACCACGCCATCATCTTTGCCCCCTATGCGGTAAACCCGCGAAACCAATGAAGGAAACAAAATATTACTTAAATACAAATACACCGTGGCACTGATCCTGGTGAAACGTCATGTTCAGTGCTACAGCGCAGGTAGCTTTGTTTAACAGTAATTTTAGCCTCTCTCTTCGCCGAGCTTTTTCCGTGGCGATTGGCTCTCCCCGCGTCATAAGTAGATGGTTCAGATTTCTTGAAGTGGGCTTCGTTCGAGGAACGCGTTTGACCGAAGTACAAAGTACACGATGAAATAAAAAGGGAAAAATAAAACAGGACAAAAAAGACAGGACACGTGCGACAGACAAACGCTTGTCTGTTGTACGTGTCCTCTTTTTTGTCCTGGTTTTTTGTGCGCTTTTTTATTTCATTATGAACTACTACCAACTAGTTCAGCTTTCAAAAAAAATCTTCGTTTTAATATTTCACCGGTGGAAGTGAAAATCGTTTTATCTACCATAAAGAAAAAAAAATGTTTGAATGTATTTGAGGAGGGGACGAACAGCGACAGGTTCCGCCGCATTTGACGTCGAGCAGCGCAACACTCGAAAGCAGTCCCAATCAAGGTTCCCTTACTTCAAGCCACGACATTTCATTTGAGAGAATCCCAGGCACTTTACGCCAAAGTCGTCCCGGGACGTTCCAAAACGCTTCTGCCCACAGACATTCGGTAAGCTCGAGAATGCAGTGACCTGGGATTGAAGAGCGCGTGGGCCCTGAAAAGGGCTAAGAAATTCAATCGCGTAGAGTAGTCTCGCGTGAAATTGCGCGACATGGAACAAATAATATAGCACAGAAGGCCTTTCCTCTCCCAACGTGAGCATTAGTGAATCGATGCAGCGTCATCTAAACTGCGCCAGCATCGAGGCCAACCATATATCCTCCTATATATAGACTAGGCGTGGCAGATCGCCACGAGAAGCGGCCGCCGAAATGCAAAAGGTGGAGCGGCAGACAACGGATGAGAGGAGAGCCATGTGACTGGCGTCCCGTTGCGGCGAGACGCCGAAACACACTTCTCCTGAGCGAACAAGTGTGCTTCGGGCCCTCGCCGCTGCGAAAGCTGTGGGCTGACGTCCAGGTTCCCCAAGAAATGGCTCTTTGATGCTCTGTGCGACCAGATCCTCACGTTCCAAATCTGCGACCGGGCACTCTATGGCAACCAGTGCAACGCTTGTAGGCGAAGCGACGCCAAGATGGACGCGTCTGCCGCGCCTTTCGTCGTGCTTCGACAATCCGATGACGTCATTCTCAGGCCTTGTCTTCTACACCTGGAACGTCTCGTGATCAAACATCTTGGAACGAAATTTCTTTGGAATCAAAAGTCCGTGACAAACTGCCCTGGGGCGGAGGGGAATGGTGCGAGAGTGCCAGATCTCTCGTGGCGCGGCAACGATTGTCTCTAATTCAATTCGCGAGTGAGTGTCCCAAAACCCCGTCACGTTCCACCGCGGTTTCAAAAGCCGGTACGTTCGCCCCCTACGAGGCTTCGAAAGCCTCTTGGAGCGGCGGCACCGCTATCAGAATGTGGGAGCAAGCGCGGCGATGAATCCGACGCAACCAGCGCGCGACCGCACGCCGAACGGGCCGTGTCACGCGGCCGAAGGGGGAATCGATCGCGGGTGTCGCCGAGGAAGCGCCCCAGGGCGACCAGAGCTGCCTGGGACGGACAGTCTTGGCGCCTGGGCCGAGGGCCCTGGGCGAGTCTCGACACTGCCGACGAGGAAAGACATACGCAAAGCGCGATCTACGCTAGTATTTTTGTTCGTTTGCATTTTCGATGAGGCTATAGCGCTTCAGTTATCACGAATCAATAAGACATCTTCCCTCGTCTTAGCTACTGATTAATCAATTAGGACAGAGTCGCCAAGAAACGAATTCAAAGCACCGATGTTACTGTAAATCGGTATTTTTAACAGTAACATCATTTGTCCACTCAAACACTTTCGGGGTTACGATAAAAGTTTAGTAAGTGTAAGTGTCAGCCATGTTTTTTCGAAGTAACTGGGAACTAAGTTGAGTTCGAGTTACTCGCCAAATTTATGCTGGCAGTCGCGCATATTGCTATTGATTTAGTTACAGCATTTAACGCTGCACTTGAGGTACCTGAAATACTGCCGAGAGCGGAATGCTAATTTAAAACTCAACTGTTTCCAATTTTCTTTGTCGCGTTGGAAAATAAAACGACGTCGTAGAATAACTTGGATTGTTATATGAATTGCAAGGAATGTGATTGTATTTGTAACCTATTTAAGTGTAGGCTCATGTATACAGACACTGCAACTTATTTACTTTTTAAGAGCCGCTTTTAGAGCTTTGATATTAAATCTTAAATCTAAAAAAGAAAACGAAAATTTGTTTTGTGAGCGAAAGTAAAGAGAACGTGAACTGTACAGCAGATTCCCTGCGAGAGCTCTTAAGCTCGACAGTTCCGACGGAAAATGGAACTTTAATATCCGCAATAAACACTGAGTTCAGTTCACAACGGGGGTCCAGATGAAATCAACATACGCTAGCACCGAACACATAATGATGTGGTAGTAGAGACTATCCGACGGATTCTAAATAAGATGTACCGTGAACCGTGCAACGCAGTAAACTAAACTGAAACCTAGATCAAAATGAACTTTGAAAAAGACTTTTAGCCTACAAAGATGCATATAATAGAAAATGCGAGCACACCTACCATACACAGAAAGTGAATACCCAAATATTGCGTCGCTAAAGACATGTAGCGCGCAATGTTTTGAAATTCTCGACACCTCAAAGAGAACCGAACTACTTCAAGATAAATCATCACGAACTCCGGCATATCTCCTGGCGATCTAAGCGAGAAACGAACGCGTTAGGTTCAAGAGATCTCTAAAAGAACAATTCTCGGTGCAGGTGTGCCTAGCCGTGGACCTCCGCTACGAGCCGGCGTCGGGCGAGCCCACCCCCGAGCTGGGCACCCAGCTGGCCACGGCGCTCGTGAGGTTGCCCACCAACACCGAGGGCGCCATCCCCAGGCTCTGGGAGGTGCGACAGGTGAGACACGCCAGGCCGAGACGAAAGAGCTGCACAGAAATAAATAGTTTTTGTTCGACTGAATCGATTGCCTTAAACGCCTATAGTACACAGAAAAACACTGAGCGCGCAGCGGCCAATGACGGCAGGAATCGTTGCCTTGAAACTATGACGCGCGCCAGCCAATGGGACCGAAGCCGAAATCCATCAGCTTCACTCCGCTGCCTTTTGGGATCGGGGAAACTAGGTGCCGTTTGGCGAAGCTTTTCGCGTGGTTTCAAAGGGCTGGGAGCCGGCTTCACTTGGAGAAAGGAGTTTAGGTGCCGTTTGGCGCGGCTTCAAAGCTGATGACGTCGGCTCGCTCCATGGGACAGTTCATGATTTCGCATTAAATCGCGCCGCCGTCGCCGCCGCAACCCCCCCCCCCCCCCCCACACACACCTTCTCCTCCTCCTCCGCCTCCTCCTCGTCCTCCTCCTTCCGCCGCCACTGGATACTAGACCAAGCCTCGTTTCTCGAGCGCGAGCGTCGCAAGTTACAAATACAATCGTTAGAGTAAAGTAAAACGCTGCTCCAGAGGCAGATACGTCTTCCCGCACGGTGCACTCGCGAAACACATCCACACGACGTCGATTTTTGATCAGTATCCAAGCGTGCGAAGGCACTGAGGCGCTTCGGCGTGCCAAGGAAGCTTTGATCACGCCGCGAGACCGGCGAAACTTGCGTTTGACGAGTTGTGTCTTTTTCCTGCGGTGTTGCGTTTTGATCAAAATTTCCACGTTTTCTCAAAGACACTTATCACCATTTACACAAGATTTTGAAAACATGTTTTTCGAGAAAAAATTTAAAGACGCTTACAAATCTCTGTAATGCGAAGTTAGAGCGCAGCTCTTGAGGTATATTGATTTTGCGATATACCTTGACGTAAGGGTACGCAGGAGGAGGAGGGAAGGGTACAGAAACCCCCCATCCTTCTCCCCTCCTCCTCCTCGTCCACCTCCCCCGTCCCCCCTCCTCCTCCATAACCCCCCCCCTCCCACAGTTTCCCCGCTAAATTTAGCTGGAAAATGACATACCTGTAGAATATGACTACAGCGCAAAAAACGACGGACCGGATGAAGGAAGACACAGACAACTCAGTTTCCCCGCTAAATTACCGGGGAAACTGAATTGGTGTTAAGGTCACGTGACGTCAGTTTTACCGGTAAAATTAGCGGGGAAATGGATTTGTTCATAGGTGCGGTGACACGAAATCATATGACGTCATTTTCCCCGCTAAATTTAGCGGGGAAACCGAATTGGTGTTAAGGTCACGTGGCGTCAATTTTCTAGCTAAATTTAGCGGGGTATCGAATTGGTGTATAGCGTCTGTAACGTCCGATAATGCAACGCGCGCGGTTAGGCCGACGACGACGGCGACGCCGCGAAAGACGGGACGAGCGCCTAAGAGCTGCGCTCTCAAAACTCTCGACGAATAACGACGAATGAGGTTTTTGTTTCTTTTGGTGCATTGGGAAGACGTGTTTTGTACATGGTGTTGATTACGTTTAGGTCGGCTTGTCACGATGTATTGCTTTGTTAATTCTATGCATAAACCTTTTGAAAGTGCATTTTTTACTTGTGTTGCGTTTACTTATGTCTTTGGGTACTGTGAATAAATAAATAAATTAATAAAACGTGTCCTCAGCACGCCCCCGCCCCGCTTCTGCAACGCTCCAAAAGGCCGAAGTATCTGCATGCAAGATGGCCGTCCGGTGGGCGCACCGGCACCTCGGCGACCAAGCGGGGATGCGCGATCCAGCACATTGTAATAGAGATCAGTGCTGTAACCAATAACGGCTTGCGAACGTTCTACTAAATCTTGGAATCGCTGTTCCGCTACGCTACATGTAGTGGAAGTCGTAGCGGATTGTGGATAGCGCAGCGGGAGTGACTAGACGATACAGACTCGTCTAGTGACTCGTGACAGCCTCACCGGAGCTCTGCGCGTGTATAGACCACAAGAGGGCACGAGCCCTTTCGTGCACTATACCGTCTGGTTCCTGTGAACTAATGTTATGGCGGCGTCACGCATGCGTCGAACGCTTGGTGAGAATCGGTCTATTCATTCGTCGACGGAAACAAGAGTGATGTCAGACAGACTCCCGACGTTTACGGTGTTGATTAAAGGACGCGACGACTCCAAAGTTCCTTTGTGCAATTGTTGCACACACCATTGAACTTGTCGTTCGCAACTGATCCAAGCATAGTAGCTATAGATCACAACTCGTGACGTCATAGCGAGGCACATTTTGGTAGTGGCGTCATGTAGGGGAGGAACCATAGGAGGGCACCACCGAACCATCTCCACGTTAATAAGCGCTTTTCCGCTCTTATTCTCGTCTGCTCGCGCTTTCGACGATGAACGTGATCCTCTTTCTCCCCTGTCCACTGTCCCAGGTGATGGAGGAACTGAAGAGCTCTCCGGATCCCGTGGTCATGTACGGCGCCTCCCAGCTCCTTTTCACCCTGTTGCCCTACAGACTGGCGCACTGGTGAGCAGCACGCTCCTTTTAATATTTTGTTTTAACCGATTGGCGATTTTTATCGCCTGTTTTCGAACCTACTTTTACGCTTCGTCTTTAGACCGCCAGGTGCTGCGAATATCTGATTCGCTCGAGGACGCTGTCGAACGAATCGGCCGCCACAAGTTTCTCTTTTAGCCGCTGGGATCCGTCGGCTTTGATCGAGTCGGCAGTAGCTGCATTTGGGGACCCACCTTCTTGCTCGTGTTTGCCACGACTTCGTAATGTCACGTGACATGTCACCTAACGTCAATTGCCCTGCTAAGTTTGGAGGAGAAATAGACGTCACGTAAATTAATGGTGCCACCTGAGACGTGACGCCACCTTTTGCCCCCGCTATATATGGAGAAGAAATATATTCGCCGAATTTAGATAGAAGGCCGCTCGTTGGAAACAAAATCAAGTGCTGTCGGACATTCATTTCATTTGACTAAGCGTATTTTTTTTTCTTCTGATCTTTATTTTTTGGTGCGCGCGACCATGTGTATAAAGAAATGTATGTCAGTGACTTCATTCCTCGGGAACGGCCCCTATTTCGGCCGTTATCTAGCTATTGTGCGCATTCTCCGTATTTTCGACTACATGAAATTTATTTTAATTTTATTTTACATTCGCTTCTAGACAACCGCGTAATAATAACTTTTTTTTTTTTTGTGTGTGCTCGAAGTAATGATTTAGCCGCAAAGTTTAGAGGCAGAAATGTACCAGCGTCCTCGCAAAGGGAGGTCGGTGTTTTAACGTTTCTGCAGAGTCCGTAATAAAGCGGTCGCCGCAGTTCTCGAACGCCCGGAGGTCTCGTGGGAATCCTGCGTCGTACTCCAGCAAAGATCACAAGGAAAGAAGGGCAGAGATGAAACGGGCGTTCATTTAGATGAGCGCGCGAGAGGCCGTAAAATATATTTTACAACCCCGCGTTTGCCTTCTTTATATGAACTTGTTGCTTTACCGAAGATTGATAACAATAATAATAATAAAAATAAAAAACACGTGAAATTAAAATACATACACATATATACACATATATATATATATATACATATTCACAAAACATTCGGCCTTCAAGAAGATGGTCGTCCAAGATCGCCAAAAAAGTGATTTTTTGGCGACCGACCTTTAACGATCATCTCTTAAAGGGCGAATATTTTGTGAACATATTTCTCTCGAGTGCCTTCTTTTTATCCCAGGTGCTGTTCCTATATATATATATATATATATATATATATATATAGAGAGAGAGAGAGAGAGAGAGAGAGAGAGAGAGAGAGAGAGAGAGGGAAAGAGAGAGAGAGAGAGAAATATTCCTCCGGATAGCGTTTTCAACCACCGTGGATGTCAGGAACCAAAGTTGATAATTAGATATCGAGCTTTACTTAAAGGGACACTGACGAGTTATTTACGCTCGCCGAGGTTTTTACTTGAACATGACATACAGGATGAGTCAAAATGATCGATGGCTCTTTGAAGGGGCGGTATAAATCGGTTTATAAACATATCAAGCTAACCTTTTGCACAGAAGTAGCCGGCGATCGTGCATTAGGGGCAGAAAATTTTCAATCAAAACACTTACCTGAGTAAAAAGTTAAAAATTAAAAGAATTTTAAGTTTCTACCTACGGCAGCCACGTGCTCACACAAAGGTGTCTGATTGGCGCAAGAGTCGACAGATGTCAGCAGTGCTCTCCGCGTCAACGGGGGAGGGGGTTCGGCAGTGAAGGCACCGAGTACCGCATTTTTCAGCGTCAGCTTCTTTGATGACACCATTTTTGTCGGTCACTTGTTTTTGGAGGTTTCCTTCATCGTTGAGGCGCCTAACCCAGGCCAAAGGTGGTCTTCGAAACTTTGTTTTTCTTAATTAAAATACATGTGACTCTGCAGCAAAATATTGATGAAGTAATCTTCTGACACGATATTAAATCGCCTAACAAAAATGAAAACAAAAAAGAATTGGTGGGTGTTAGTGTTTTTTTTAACTGCACTATTAACTTATTATTATTAGGATTAAACGTGTGTTTTTATTAGAAGGATTCTCTCATCCCTTGTCTACTGACATCGGAGACAGGGCGGGGAAGGGCGGATCGGGTAAGTGGGACTTATTAATTAAAAGAAGGTATATCCACCTTATTCGGCACAACTCAGCGATTTGTTGCGTCTTCCAAATATGATGTATCAGCTGTTAATTATAACTGAAGTCACTGCCTGCTAGCCAAATACAAAGTTATACTTTTCGCGGTCAGAGGTTTGGGTATCGCCGCCTGTTGGAATTTTTTCACAACCCAGATTGAGGATACTTCAACCTCCTCTGCAGGTGTAAGCACGTGCAATGCCAAGCTTCTATGCACTATGACAATTAAAACATAACCGCACGTGCACTACCCATAGCGAGGAAAGTGGAAGCACTCCTTTGTGATCTTCTCACCGCGAATCATACACGCGACCACACCTCGCAATGTGATTGGCTGAGCAGTCTCAGTTGTCATGGAAATCGCAATTTCGGTCCATTCAAATCTTCCAAGCTTCGAAAGAGTCGTTCTGAAGCAGTCATAACAATATCGCTATGGATCGCGCCATCGCACTGAAATGCAATATACTTATCAAACGTGCTTATCTCCATGGATCGTTTACAATGATATTATTCTCCTTGCCTATTTAAAGACAGGAAAATTATTTGTCAGCGCCGCCAAGCACCGGCGCCGCATTTGGTGGGGGTGCGATCTGTCTTGTTTCGCCAGTGTGTGGATAACAAAATCTTGGCATTCAAGAAGCGTCTTTATAAAAGCTACCCGTCGCCAGCGAATTTACATCGGCTCACCAAGAATGAAGGTGTCAGAAAGAAACTGCTCATTCGACCAACCAAAATGGCGACCATCCCAGTTACTTTGCGCACTTTTCGCAGGTTCCAGTGGCATTAATGGACCTTTTGCTAAATTACCCAAGTACCAAGGAGCATGTTACGAGTGTACACTCCGTCTCAGAAACATCTGCAGTACGAGCAAAGGCGTGGGCATGAGTGCGTGGCTTTGGAAAGTGCCTCCTGTGCACGTGTTCTCGTACAAACAAAAGCACTCCGCTGAGCTAGGCTCACGCAGTGTTGGACAAAATACTCGAGAAAAGTATCTAAGTTACTAAATACCTGCTTCATAAAGTATTTAAAATACTACTCAAGTTACTTCCACTGTAAAGTATCTTGAGTAGAGTACAAATACTTAGAAATGTAATTCAAATACTTTTGAAGATACTTCCGCATTGCGTAATTTGTAACGACGTCAGTGACAAACACAATTACACAGTTGCGCAAACCTGGTTTACCATAATGGTGTATTAGCACGTAACAACACAAAACGGCAAAAAAAAAAAAGCATCGTAGGGTAAGGGTTATTTTATGCAGTCTAACAATAAGGAACAGGATATTGTCACGAATGACAAATGATGAGGCGGCGAATAACTGAAGAAACTAAATATTTAATAGGGTGAACTTGTGCCCAAAACAAAATAGACAAAGGCTAGCGTCGCAGGCGTCGATGGCGGCGTAACAGCAGGATCGAGCGCTCGGGTGAGACTGCACTCCGGACCGCCAACCGGAGCACCTTTTGAACCCGCGTGGGTCTCTGGAACATTCGGCGTAGAACGTTCGGCGCGTAGAACATTCGTAACTTGATCACACGACAAGGTTCTCGAACTCACGAGAATGGTTGCCGCACGAGAGCCAAGCGCGGCAACCATTCGGCCACGCGCTGGCTCGGCAACGCGCGTGGCAAAATCACTGATACATGTTACAAAACATGAATATGACGTCCTGCGGCGCACCGTTTAACTTCAATTCATATTCCCTATATGGGGAGTTCACAATAAACGAACTTGGGATACGGATATGAGTGAATGGATAACGAAGAGAGTCCACATAATAGCCATGGCAGTGGTCGCACCTTCTTCAAGTAGGTTGCGTTCAGAAAGGCACTCAACGTTGGGGGACGCTTTGTTGGAATTTTGAGAAGTCATCCAGCTTTTAGTTCGTTTCCTGTCATGCTCTCTACTTATCAATGTTCGCTTACAGACAGTGTTCGCGACAGCAATAAGTGACGGACTAACGACGAAAGTAAAATAAACAAAAGAAAACCTCGACGTTTTGCCTTAGCGGGGTTAAATATGCAAGCAAAACAAAAATGTATTTTTTTTGTGTGTCCACTTCTCATTTTCTTTTATTTGTTATTTTCTTGACACTCAAGTCTGCATTGTCGTAGGTCGTTTCCCGGTCTGCGTTGCGCCTCAGTGTGGCAATCTTTACTTCCGTGAAACCACCCCTTTTGCTTGAGGATTTTTCGGGGGAACTCTAGGAAACAAAAAATGCCTTTGGGAAGGCGAGGGGAAAACCTTCAATGCACGAACCTAGGGATGAAATATGAGTCAAAATCGGCAAAAAAGCGATGTTTTTTTCACGAGCTCAGTTAAAGTCACCGTAGCTAATCGGAGCTAGCAACAGGATTTAGTTCCTCGAAAGAATGTTCACGTTTGCTCGCGCCACGCCCACGCCACTTCATACCGTAAAACTCGGGAAATGGCGGAATGCAAAAAAAAAATGTATTTGAGATATTGAGTGAGTACAAGATACTCAGAAATGTAATGAAAATAGAGTATCAAATACTCTCGACCAAAAGTATTTGCAAGATACCAAGATACTTCAAAAAGTATTTGAAATACAGTATCTTGAGTAGAGTATTTGAGATAGGCACAAGTCTGGGCTCACGCGCCTGTGCCTTTGGTTTTACTGTAGACATCGTGAGATAGGGTATAGTTACACGCCCTGCACGCGTGCTGGCGTCTGCAGCAGTAAAGTCACTTTTATACTTCGACGTTGAGCGCAGCGTAGAACGGCGCAGCGTAGCGTGGCGGAGCGGAGCGACGCGTAACGTAGCGCGGCGTAGCGTAGCGTGGCACAGCGTAGTGCAGAACGTGCGCCTTCCATTGGCCGGCGAGCAGGAACTCGATATCTGTGAGCAGTCAGTATCCGTGTGCGCTGCGCTATGCCGGGTTTGCTACGCTCAACGTCGGAGTATAACATAGCTTTAAAAAGACAAAGAAATGAAGAAAAAAATATTTAACAAAGCTTAGAGGGGCACGCTTTTTTTATTTTTTCATCAATTTCTTTTTTTCTTTTTTAGCAATATTTACGTTGTAAGACGCAATTTAGGTGGGGCGCTAGGCCCCGCCCGGTGCTTCCAAAGCTAAGCACCTTCTCTCGGCTCTCATTGGTTGGAGAGATGACTGACGTGTGAAATGTTGCTGGTGAAATTGTATCTCGGTGCCGTAATAGTATTTTAATTGACAATATTTTTTTTTATGTTTGAGGCACAAGTAATCCATATAGAGTCATTATCGTTTTCAAACTTCTCCCGAAGTTGCCTTTAGCGGGATCCAAACCAACACATTCTTGTGCGCGCGAAATTCGTGTGCTTCCCGGAAATTACGTATTTCGTGACGTTTTTGCTGTTTCCGGTGCGCTTTCTGAATCGCAAGCGTGCGCGTTGGTCAGGACGGTGCGCTTTCGGGGGAGCAGAGAGCATATGGGCCCGACGGCGAAGAAACGCGGAGCCGGAACTGCTGCCCTCCGCCGAACGGCCGGGAGAGGATATGGGAGAGGAGGGCCCTACTACGTCACAGAGCGTTTTTGTGCGCGCTCAGAAAGAGTTGAAATCATCCAACTTTCTTATGCGCTCCCGGAAGGCGCGAGTTCGTCTATTTTATGAGTGTGAGTCGTTCTGCGTTTTCTGAGGTGTTTAGAGGAAGATCTCCTCAACCCACCTAGTTTGCAGTAAACAACTGTCGCAAGTACGCGCCTTCGGAAGCGCTGTTGGCGCTGTGCGGGTGCATAGGTTCCTAGCGGAACTGACTATAGCCTAGCGTCCCTGTTCAACTATGTTGGTTGATCTGGCTTGATTTTCCTTGGCGCGTGTTGATGCTGAATAAAGAGGTTGGTTCCCGTTAAAGGCGGTCCCGCTGCTCTGCGAATTGTGCAAACGTCGTGATTGCGACCATGGTTTCAATACCTATACACAGGTAAGAATTTGCGAGCCATTTTGGCTGGCGGCAGTCGGGCGTTCGGCTCGCATCAAGTTCCGTTTAGGTTTCTTCCCATCATTTCGCATCGGAAGGAAAGTGGCTCCCAAGTTTTGCACTGCACCTGGCTTGCCAATGCGAATATTTTTAGGTCACGTTTTAATTGTGCGTCATGGCGCTCAACTATCTTGCTCGCGGATGCCACGCGAAAAAATAACAAGAACAGAAAAGCTGGAAAAACTGAATATGGATTCTGTTGATTTGTGTTAGTCCTCTAAGCCAATTTTTTACCGATGGAGCATATCGGCACATTGACAGACGCGTCTATTGGGCCGTGGCTCCTGCATTATGGAACGCTAGAACGCCGCTTTCGTGGTCGCGTCTTGCGAGCGTTGGAGAAGTATTTAGACGGGGGCGGAATAGCAGACGGACGAAGGCGGAAACGGACGCCGAGGCGCAGCTTTTGTGTCCGCGTTTCAGGGGCATTGCAGACGACGATAGACGGTGGGGAAATAGCGGACGATGCAGGAGACTGCCGCGCGTCTGCTCGCGCGACTAGCAGACGGTGTCAAACGCCAGACAAGACGCACCGGATGTCACGAAAGGGGGACAAAGGCTTCTTAGAGTGTTCAGCAGAGCATCCAAGCCAATCGAGAAGAAATGGGCAGGGCCACTGATCTGTGGGCGGGGCTTAGAGCGGTTCGTGACGTCCACCTAAATTGCATCTAATGGAGTAAGTAGTGTGCGAAAAACTTTCTGTTTCGTGGAAACATTAGTAAAAAAGAATACGTGTCCCATTTATGCCCATTGAATTTTTTCTTTTAACTTCAATGTAATTTAATTGTTCTAAGGTCGTCACTCGTCACTTGTTTAAAAAATCCCACGTAAAGTTATCCGCGTGTATAGTCACCACACTACATTTTTCTCCGCGCTATTCAGTGACCAGTTTAGTCTGTCTAGAGTCCGCCATATCGAAACAAAGAGGAAAAAAGCACCAAAAGCTGCACGCCGGAGGAGACATCGGACTGTGACGCGCCTTTTCTACGACCGCGAGTGATCCTCCCTGGTCCTGGACGCCCGGAATGCCCTTAGTGGATTTAGAGCGATCCGAAATGGTCCATGATCACGCTTTCATAGAATGGTAAATGCTATACTCTCTTTCACCTTATGACGTAGTACCGCAGGAAAGGCTACAAGCGCGAGCTCCTTCGTCCCATTTCGGCGGCACAAACTCTCGTGCATTAAGGGTAGCTGCCAACGCTATGAGCTCGCGCTTCTAGCCTCCGCTGCGGTACAACATAAGGCGAAACCAGGGGCGGATTTAGAGGGGGTCCGGATGTCCTGACCCCCTCTTGATTTCTGCATGTGTAAAATTTATGGCGTGAAACGAGGGAGAGGGGAGGGGGTTCCTAAACATATGGTACGCTGACCAACATCTGACCCCCCTCCCCCCCCTCAGGAAATTCCTGTATCCGAAATGGAGTACAGCTCATGCTTGTAGGCGCAAAGAGATACAAATAAGAAAGCGCTTTAAAGCCGCTCCAAATTCACCGAGGGAAATGACCCTTTTCAAAAACCCCATCAAGCAACCTATAGCTGGTCAGCATTTCCTGGGTACGGAGCGTGTGATTGGATAAGAGTTCCATCGAACACTGACGCAGCACTGGCTCTCGGTACGAGCTGAGTCGAGTTGACCCCGAACGCATGCACCAGACCTCGTGTCCAATCCACGCTCAGAGTAGGTGCCAGAGCAATGGCGGACTGGGATAACTTGCGTAGCACTGCAGCTACTAAATGGCGAGTCCTTTTCAACACCTTCCGGGTGGGACTTCCGTCGCTCTTTTCCGTATCTCACTTTGCCCAGGGCTTACCGTTTGGATAACATTTTTTTTTAATTTTATAAAATTATCATTGATGACATTGATAAAAAAAAGACGTTTTCGTGCGACAACTAGAAATATCTTAATTTTCGATTTAAACTCTTTTTTCTTCATCTAGCCTAGCTATTTTTGTCTGACTAATAATAGAAGCTGGGGCAGATCCAGAGCTTGCCAATTATTTCAGTTTTTACACACACGCACACGCTTGCACACACACACACACACACACACACACACACACACACACACACACACACACACACACACACACTCAAAGAAAGAAAAAAAAGGAGCGAATATCAGTTCTTGTTTGTAGGAAAGCGGGCATGGAAGTTCAAACGATCCCTTTCCCCTTTTTCGAAAATTTTCGACATTGATGAATCCGTGGGTTCTCGAAACATAGAGGCAGCCAACCCACTTTAAAGTGATTGATCGTATTCTAAACTGCTGCGATGATATCCACACTCTCAAGAAGTAAGTATACCTTGCTCTCTGTAACACAAACACAAACGCAAACAGAAGCTTTTTGTTTTGTTTTTCACGATAAACTTTATCGAAATTGAGTTTGCTCGAAGGCCTGGAAATCTCTAAGTAAAGGGTGATCGCTGACTTGATTCCTGCCCATCCATCTCTTTTTTTTTCCCATTTAATATTTGGGACTAAGAGAGTACTGAATAGAAAGGGCAAAAGGGTTGATTCAGGGTGGCCAGAGGTAGGTCACCTTATGGTGGCGGGGTTACGAAATCCGGACTGCCTGTACCGGCGAATTTTATAGCTTTCGGTTAGGCCGCAAATGATGTACCTCCTGAGCTCGCTTTTCGTCAGTGTCTCTTCAATACTCAAAAAAGGGGCGGGGGCACGAGAGAAAAAAAAATACTTCGGTGCAGCCTTTACTTACTATCTGGAAAAGTCCAAAGGGTCAGGATGGCTAGTTGGGCTAGTTGGTTTTGCATCATGGTGTAATACGCCAAAGAAACAATGAAAAACAGAACATGAACCAATGATAAACAGAAATTGCCTAATGACTTGAGCTTTTGACGCTGCAACGAAGTATAGGAAGTATTCACTGGCGGCCATAACTGTGTGCGCGAATGCTGAGCGCGTGCTGATGTTGAGCTTCCACAGTTCTTTTGCAACGTGCATTCCACACCATCAAGATTGCCGGTCTTGTCAACCTATTAATCTGAGATCTTTCTGAGCATGCGCTCTAAACAGCGCCTTCAAGTATGGTGTCCAGTGATTACCCCCTATAGTACCCAATGCCGACTGCGCGCTCTCTGAAAAAACGTTCAGCCTTTCCACTCTCATGAAGAAGGAAGACCAGCGAAGCTGTACTCGATACACTGTGTGCTTCTTCTTCGTCGTCGTTTGTTTTTCGCGCTGTTTCCTACGATGAATTCCCACCAACGCGCCAAACTATCCATTCTTCTATTATAGCTGGAAAGGTTGCCGCCATCTACGAGCGACGGCGGAAACCATACTGGTTGTGTGCTTGCCGCCGTCGCTTATAGATGGAGGTAGCTGTCCAGGTAGGTTTGTGTCGACATACACGGACACGATCCTGGGGAACCTAGCCCTTAACAGCTCCGCTGTAAAAAATAGAAAGAGGTATCCGAGCATCGTACTGCCGTGCGGTCGTGTATCCCTACTGTGTGGTGCACGTTAAAGATCCCAGGCTAGCGGTTGTACTGCACTGACTAAATTGCTCATCTACAGCTGAGAGACAAGTCGCCAGTTGAGGCAGACTAAGTTCAGGTTGTATAAACATACCCACACCCCAATTCCCCTTTTATCCTCGCAATTTCACAGCGACAAAGAAGCGTCTGAATCAGTGGCGGTCTGCGCGAATATATGTATATATATATATATATATATATATATATATATATATATATATATATATATATATATATATATATATATATATATATATACTTGAATTCGAAAAGCGTCAAGAAACAAGAACAACTTTTCGAATCCAAGATGTACCAACCTGCCCAACTAGAAATTCTTTTACGAGTATTGGCAACTTTCACGACCTATAGGGGGCGCACTTGTGCCTATAAAAATGGCTGTCATCTGGATGATCGTCGTAAAACAACAGTACGAGGCTGGGTCCGCGACGCGTGAGTAATTATAGTTTTGCTATATACGAGCAGTATTAGAGTCTTAGTTTATTTTTTCACGTCAGGAAGGTGTTGGCAAGTACCTTTATTGTGAAGCCGATCATCCAGGAGCTAGGGAGCGCGATTCTCACACCGCGGTACCACCATCGCTGAAAGTTGCGAATACTTGGGCCAGACTAGGACCAGTACGCCTCTGCAAAGTCACGAACATTCCGACCCCATGTAGTTTCAAAAACCCTTTAATGGTATATCCAGGTTCCTGGGCCTGTGGCAGCGCAAGCCGTCGGCGGTGCTGTGCAACGTGCCGGGCCCCGAGAACCATGTGGTGCTGGGCCTGAGCCGGGTCCGCTCCGTGGTCGCCTGGGCGGGCTGGACGCCCGACGTGCCCGTCGCCGTCACGGTCACCTCGTACGCGGGCGCCTTCAGCGTCGCCGTCTCGGCGCAGGTCGACGTGGTCCCGGACCCGGACGAGATCGTGCGAGACTTCGCTAGGCAGGTGGGACGAGCGGCGCCCTCTATCCGTGATGTCACGGCCACCATTGGCCTTGCCGTGATTGACACCTAAAAGATAAGGCCTGCGTATGACGTCATCGTTAGTCCTACCCGCTCCAAGTGGTCAGCACGCTGGGGCTCGACGAGAGTGGCCGCAAAGCGCAACCGTCTTGGCGTCGCAGTGAGCTAGCGTCGCGCTCCTCGTGAGACGCTGCGCAACGCGCTGGCGTCCACGCTGACGCCATCTAGCTGTCGTGGATCATGACGTTCGAAGGAGGCCTTGTCTTCTAGGAGGTATTGCGTGACGCTGCCAGTTGCGATCCCGGCAACTTTCATACGTTGCGAGTGCCAAGTTCCATGGCGTCTGTACGGAGCACGGTCGAGTCTCGTAGTCATCGCATGTTGAACTCAAGGCCTGTTCACACATGCAGCGGGGCGCTACAAGCATAGCGCTGACCTCGCACTAAGTGCGTGCCGACGGGATCGTTCACCAGCTTTGTATCGCACCGTCAAAACTATTGCTCATGGGGGACGATAAGTGGCTGACGAGACGTGAGCAGCGCTACATCAGCGCGTCGCTGCATGTGAGAACCGGCTCACCTTTATTTCCGTCCATGAAAGCAGATATCCGCTAAAGACGACGCGGTGAGCTCTTGGCCAATAGACCATTTGCTGTCTTACCCAAGCATCAAGGAGAATGCAGGGATTGGTGTTCCACGCGCCACACGCGCACGCCTTTCCTGTATAAAAGATTCGAAGTAAATAACCAAGAGAAAGCATTGACGAACGCGCGTGCAAGATGCCATTTGTTTTAGGTTTTTGCTTTGGAAAAGTTACTACTGTTGAGGCCAGCGCGTGCGGCGCGTGGAACACCAATCCCTGCATTCTCCTTGATGCTTGGGTAAGACAGCAATAGGTCTATTGTGGAAAGCCGACCGCAACGACGCTTTTGGTAGCTCACATCGATAACAGACCCTTTTCGAAAGTCAGAGCGATCCAGTATTCGTTACGGATTGATTGAAACGTTTATTTAATTTCCATGCCTCTGGTCTACGGAAGTTCAAGAAATGCCTGTTTTATTCGCTGTTGTAGAAGAAGAAGATAAGGGCAGGAGAAGAAAACAGAGAGGTTAACCAAGGCGGCCTGCCTCGGTTGGCTACTCTGAGTTGGGGAAGGGGATGAGGGGATAAAAGGAGGAGGAAAGAAAAAGTAGAGAAAGCCATCACTTGGCTATTCGAAGCAACAGACAATCCGTTTGCCGTTCAAGCTAGAGCCACATATTCACTTGGAAGTAGCGACGCTTCTTGGTGCTTAAAATCAATGTTGCCAGCTATCTGAAGTTTGATCTGAAATAGCAGGAAACAATTTTCCGCCCTCAAGAAATGTAACAACCCCCCCCCTCCCCGCCCTAAATGAAAATTTGTTTATCCGACACAGAAAATTTGCAACAATGCACGCAGTCTACGGGACAAACCAAACCCCAAAAGACACCCGAATGTAAAGACAAATAAATTCCGAAAACACTGAACCCAAGTACCGCGTAAGTGGGCGGGCCCTAGTTCATTGGCTCCTCTGGCTCGCAGTTGAACCACCTGTCGGACCTGTTGTCCAAGCGACGGATCCCCGGCGAACATCGGCGGCGCTCCAGCTACACGGCCGAACGTCGGAACCAGGAGATCATCAAACCGCCGCTGCACGAGGTACTCGCTCAGCTCACAACGATTCTTCATAAGCGCAGTAGAGAAAGGCCCGACGAACGTCGGCGCATACAGCCGATCGCTCACCCAGAGGCAGCAAGGGCGCGGGCGATCCAATTCTTTTTACCCCAATCTCGGGCACGACGTTCACTGAGCAACATAAAGAAATAAAAACGGGAACACTTCTGGTCTTAGGGGCGGATTTCTGGAACTATATGGGTGAAGTGAAGGATTTGGGCTCATAAGGTCCGCTAAACCAAATCGAGGTCAAGCTACCGCATTTCGGTTGTCGTTACCCTCGCAACCGCCGGGACTCTGTCATGGCCTCCAAGATTCCCGGCGCCCAAAGCCAGTTCACAATCGCTGCAGAAGCAGCTTAATTACCCTGCCTCTCTACTGTCTCCAGTGCCCTGCCAGGTAGCGCTGCTTTCTTAAACAACTTTGCCTCAGCGCTCCGTCGAACACGAGCGAGCATGCTACCTGAGCGCTGTTTCAAATATGAGCGCCATCTCGCGGCGGCAATAAGTGCCAGTCATGTTTCTTCAATAACGGTCTCAGACGGCGAGTAGAACGGCCAGAGGGAGTCGTGCGCATCGGCGATCTTGGAGGCCATCACTCCGTACAAGCTGTCCGCGAGCCGCCGACGAGCGGCGTGAGCACCACCTATAGTATTACATGCTTGTGCGACTTTATTTTATATCCCCGAGCGTGTACGTTACACAAAACCGAATGCGTGGCATAATAGCTTCGCTAAACTAGGCTTCTTATTTAACGGGGCCACACCCTCGCAGCATGTTTGCCATTGGCGTGTACAGGACGAAAGAAAGCTGGTTGGAAGTCCGCCAGACAGCCTGTCACATCTTGTGGAACGCAGTCCAGAACATCTTATTACCGCAACCAATGGGCAGTCGATGAGAAGCACAAATAATGAGAGAAAATATTAAGAAGAGTTTCTTCACTTGTCGGTATTTAGAGAAGAGGCCTTCACAAAGAGTTTCTTCGTGCACTGAGAAAACCAGGCCTGGCAGTGAGACTTTGGCCGCCACCATATAACTTTCAGGATGTGTTTTGCAACTTTTACGATCAACCCCTAGATATTTACAGGGACATTGCCGCAAGGAATATGTGCGTCTCAAGTTGGTGAGAGTGGAAGCTCTCTCTTTCGTTCCATGAGCAACGTTACGTGATTGTCCAAAAAGTCAGCGAAAAACCGGAAATCTTTGGCGTTTTCCAAGAAGGCGTGGAATGCTGGCAGAAGCTCATAAATCGAACGTCTGGAGACGTGCGACCAACGTGGAATTTGTTTTCCACGGCCCAGATCAGCGCACGAACGAAGCAGTAAGGAACGTATTTTGACAGGCTGCACCTGGTTCTTTGCTGCTTAGTTGAAACAGTATTGCCAAAAACAAAACACAGTTCCTTGACATAACGAATTTCGCGTTACGAGTTGTTAAAAAGATCCACGCTCCCACTTCAGTTTCAGGGTATCGTTACATTCCTGCATTTGCAACTGAACTTGCGCTTAAGTAATGTTTGTTGGATGTGGTAAATAGGATATATAATATATTGCATATTGAAATTCTAGTAAGTCTCGGAACAGCTAAGAATATCATAAGGTCGAACTCAGAAATATAACCACATCATAAGTGGATTTGTCGTTGCAAGGCGAATTTGTAAACGCGTGCCGCGTATTTAAAAAAAAAAAAAGGCAGACTCTTTTTAAAATAGTTAACATGACCTTACCATAAATAAATAAAGAAGGATGCCGTTCCAGTTACCGTTACGCAGAACTTACATGAGGACGTCTCGCTTCAGTTTCAGATGAAACGGTGGTATGTGCCTTCGTTTCTTGAAACTTCAAACCTCTCGTGCACGGTGTGTCGCCTTCATTTAACCTTCGCTTCCCTCCTCCCATTCTTCGCCTCTTGGATTAAAATCTGATCAGTTCGAGGAAAGTTTAGGTATTGTTTGTGCTGGTGTACAAGGTCTTACCAAGTTCAGTTGCTGGTAAACCGGGGTTCGTGTGCTTGATCCCCGCCACCGCTTGTTTCTACCTGGAACTGTAATCTGGATATTTGGCGAAAAAGCTCGGCGAAGGATTCGGACTCCGTGATTGGTCGGCAAAAGGTCAAGCGCGGCGCCTGCCAATCACTCCCGCCGGATTCCTCGCCGACTTTATTTCCAAGTGTGCCGGCAGTAGGTATTCGGGCTTTTTATGGTCGACTATTTCAAGCTCCGACTGGAAGGGTTAGGAAAGCGTCTGAGAGATAGTCGAAACTAATAACTGGAACAAATGTGATCGTGGCGACGCGGCACGTAGTTCGATGGAGATGCGTTCACTTCCTCGCTTTATTTTATCTACGGATTGTCCGGCCCATTATCTAATTAACATACGCCAGGTAACGTTAAAGTAACGAAAGTTCCAAATCTTTCGAATGTAATGAGAACGTGTTCGTTATGGATTCCTGGAACTTGTAACGGGAACTCGTTCCAGACAGAAGGAACGAGCTTTCGTGCCAGCTTTGTTAAAACGTGTACAACACTGTTACATGATGTACGTTAAAGCTAGACTATAGTCGTTCTTTGTTGGCCAATTTGCCGCTCTACAGCGTTTAATTAACGTCGCCGTTTCGCAATGTAAGACCTCGTTGTATAAGCATTCAATGTATAAATGTTTGTTTTAGAGCGCAGCTCTTAGGCGCTCGTTAGCGTGTTTTGCGGCGTCGCCGTCGCCGTCGGCGTAACCGGAGGAGCAGGGGAGAGTAGGAGGAGTAAGGGAGGGTACGCAGGAGGAGGAGGAGAGGGTACCGAGGAGGAAGAGGGTATGAAGGAGGAGGAGAACACGGAAGAGGAGGGTGCAGAACCAGTACGTGAAGAGAGTGGTCTATATTTACCATATATATATATATTTATTTCTCAAATTGTTTAGCACGGTATATCGCAAAATCAAAATACCTCAAGAGCTGCGGTTTAATTTCGCACTACAAAAATTTGTAAACGTCTTTCCTTTTTTTTTTTTTTTTTGCCTGTGAATACAGATTTATTGTGGTGTGTCACGTGGGAAAAGGTGGATAAAAAAGCCCGTTTCCACACTCACTGAGAGCTCTCAAAGCTAGTGACGAGAATCTTACAGCCATGAGAACGCCAAAGAAGCAAGCAAGAGGTTTCAATTTAGAAGCCACACCCTAAGTGGAGGCCTGTAGCATGTATTCGTATCGAATTCCTTTCGACATCAATGCTATTCAGTATTCACTAGTGCAATGCTCCGCCACCTTTTTTTCTTTTTTTTTCGTACACTATGCAAAACGGTGTTAATACCCCTGTTTTACGGGAACTTAAAATACCTTCAAAGCGGACTCCTCGTAAGTATCAGCGAATCAGCTTAAGATCTCGATTCTGCGCGTACCCATCGGTGTGCGCTAGTTCGTCTGGTCTTTAAAATGTCCGTTCTGAAGGCCTTTTTAAGTCCCCGGTAACGGGGATATCAGAACACAACGGGTCACAAAGTTCACGAGTGTCAAACGAAATGGAAGGATGGCGTTGCATGCGATCAGTATCGTATACGAAAATATCGTCCCAGCTGAAATGTTCTTTGAGCGACAGCGATCAATGCCACGTGTTGCGTTTTTTTGGCACTCCTTGTGTCAAGATGTTGTTGCGTCGATTCTTTCGTGGGCGGCTGTGCATTTGCAAAACATATTTGCCCCGTTATCCCTATGTATACAAATGTACATTTCTTTTTTCACCTGGTCGTGGACTCCAAGTGAAGGCTACGAGCGCGAGCGGGCAACCTCAGTGGTTGTTCTCGCTGCATGAGCATTCGTGCGACCGAGGCGCGGTCTAATCTAAAACAAGAAGCTCACGCTTATAGCCTTCCCTGCGGTGAAGATTAAAGTGAGATAAATTTATGTGCGTAGTTTTGTAAGCAAAAGTAGTGCATCGCTCGTGCCTGCGAGTGCATGGGCTGCAGAGATGCAGTCTTGGCGTAGATCTATATAGTTGTATGCCACCGTAGTTCACGTAGTTTGCCAACTTAAAAAGACCGATTCACGTGGTGCGTTTTTTCTACTGCGAGCTTAATGCCGCGATAAACCGCGCCTCCAAAATGTTTACTTCATTTTTACATTAGCGGCGATCATTAGCGATGTCTATCGCATTTATGGTGCATAATGTTTAAGTTGGACTCTTCTTAAGGCACTTAAAGGGACCATGAAATGACCTTTTTACTTTTGCCAAATAACTTTTACATTAAACCGTCAACGTTCACTGAATGCCGAACAGGCATCCGTTTTCATCTCGGTTCAATAACTTCTACACAAAAAAATAATGAAATATCGACTTTTTCTCTCTCTCCAACTGACCGCAAAACAAGTTGCGGCGTAATTTTGACGGTCGTGACGTACGCTGGGACAGGAACCGGAAGTTCTCTCGGCTGTAGAATGGGAGCGTCAGCGGCGGCGAGTTGGGGGTGCGCCGGTAGGTTTTACTGCGCTGATGGCGCTGATGTCACCGACGTATTTTCTGAATCGGCGCCCCTCATCGCCGCGATTGCCATGGACACATCGCAGCTGAGCGAAATTCAATGAGATATTTTTCGCTACAGTGACAGCATGGGACTAGTCCCATACGCCGGTATGCTTGTTGGGAAGTGCGGCGAGTCTTCCGGTGAAGACTCCAGAAGTCAACCCAACTGTCATTGTTGGTAAAAGGCGGCCCGTGTCAGTCGTTTGCAAAGCGACGTAGATAGAAACAAATTGCCGCGGCGTTTTTCGCTGCCTCGGAGATGCAAGAGCGAGCCGACGTTAAAAAAGTTTTGAACTACGACAGTGTCAGCAAGAGCCACGTAAATACCTGTTCACACTCGGAGCGTTCGCGCGCGTTTGATGGAAGTGCTGTATTTACGCTGTTGGTAAGCGCTTCGGGACCGATATTTTACGATTGCAACTCGATACTGACTTGACACTCGGCAAAGGAAGGTTGGACCGGCATTGCACGTAGCTCCCACGAACTGTTATAGCTCGACAGTGACGTGCAGTCGTGTCAGAATAAAAATGGCATACTAATAACAAAGTGTACATACCGTGTTACGAAGGTAATCCATACGGCGTTTATTCGAGCTCTATATCACACAAAACAAGAAGATAGAATCGACGGAAGTCCCTTTTCGACGAGAGTGTTCGTCAACACTGCCTCGGAAAACAAGGAAATGACAAAGGGAAGAGATTGACCTCACCTCTTAATCTAAAATTGAGGTCAGCGATCAAACTATAATACGGGAAGGGTCCACAAGGGTCGCGCGGGCATATTCCATTCAGCACGCCAGCCGGTCGTGGGCACTGTCTTGGTCAAGTACCGTCGAAGCAACGCTGCGGAATGGCTGCTAGGCCTATATCTGCCAAACTCGGTTGCCGTTTCAGCTTGTCTCGGGTGTTTGCGGATCCAGCGTTCTTGTTCGTCGTGGTCTGTTTCAAGTACTTTTTCTTGGTGCTTGAGTCGGGACGCGCGAGAAGAACACGTAAAAAATAAACGTTCGTTGGTCGTCGTGACCACGGTGACCAAGCGACGCTGTCGACCATGCTGATTTGATCGTAAAAAGGAGACAGCTCCGCAGCTGGCGGAGCTGGCTCTCAGCTTCGTTTACCACACGATAGATGGCGCTTGGCTCTCAGCATTATCAAATTTGGCAATTTTCGCCACACATCTCTAATTATGCCACAAAATGTGGATCTGAATATTATTTAACAAAACTTTTAGGAAACATTTGCCGGCTATTTATTGTTTATGATCGCGGTGCTGGTGAGGTAGGCGCTTACCCAATAGGCGACGTGGATTCGGCTGACGTGCTGCAGTTCCGCGGATGCATAGCAGTGAACAGGCAGAGAGCTTTCGAAGGAAAGAAGGCGCAAAAAGAGTCCAGTTTTCTTTTAAAAGTTCTATAGCAAAGAATTTTTTTGGCTCCCTATTTTTGTGTTTTTGTGTTTCTTTTCACACCTTTTACGACGACCGGTGGATGAAATTCGATTTCAGAATCGTTTCATGGTCCCTTTAAGGTCACTCTTTTTTTTTACAAAAGTAACCGAATGATGATGTTTGGAACGTTATTATGAAATGCTCGCATCTGGACTTATCTGTAATTGGCGAGCAACTGTGTGCCGATGTTTTCTGGTTGGGTCCACCTTAGCAAACTAATTTCCAGCTGTCACGGTTTTGGTTAGCCTGCCATGACACCGGCTAGTCTACGCGTGTATGCGTTGATCGCCTCGTTATGGGTCGTCCATTTTGCCGCACGATCAACACCACCACTAAAACTCGCCAGCAGAATCTCATCACGTGAATCGGGCTTCGGTTGTTTCGCTTTTGTTGTAGTGATCCTCTTTTTTTGCGAATTCCGCGCAAGGTCATCGCCGCACTCGTATACAACTCTCGTGTTCAAGCATTTCCGAGTCTCAGGCACCTTATGTGCGACCTTCAACAAGCTATATGTCTGAGAATCCGTAGCCTGGAAATTGAGTGCCCTATACTCTTCAGGGAGCTTTCGTGCGGGTCTCGCGGCTGTCTTTTTAGCGCCTTTACCATACTTCGTTTCAGCGTAAGTCCATACGGAGCCTACGCTACGAGGTAATTGAACCAATCAAGTAGCCTGAAAATCGCAACTCACTGTGCCTTTTTGTTGATGATTGTTTCAGCGGTGATAAAGCAGGTACAAAACCACGACGAACACCGTGATGGTGCCCATTTGACACTGTCTGATCGGTTCTATCAGCTCGTTGTATCGGCTGCGTCTGGACTTTAGGTGAAACCAAGTATAGACAGTCCCAAAACGCCCGTACACTCAGTTTCCCGCAGAACAGGCGTGTAGCCGACCACTGAAAACAACGAAAGGATCCTACCGACTGAGAAAGTAATGATCACGACGTTTCACGTGCTCACTGTCCAGCACATGTCGCGTTTTGTAGGACTGATCGCGTATTCTCACCTTCGTCACTCTCTCGGGATCCTTCTGCTGTTAGCAGTGATTGGTTACCCGCGTGTTCTGCAGGAAAGTGAACGCACAGGCTTTTTTTCAGGAGGCACTCAAAACTAAACTTTTTGTTTCTGATTTAAGTGAGCACTCACGGCCAAGCATTGATTTTCATGAATGTGAGAATGACGATTGGCAGAAGAATGATTTGCGGACTGTCCTGAGGCACTGAGATCGAGGGGAGTGTCTGAGGTCATCCAAAGTGTCAGGATAGTGACGTACACTAAAAAAGTCACATCCGCGTCTAGAATGCGTCATAGCACTCGGAAAGTAAATCTCTCTGATCTCCGAACAGATCTCAGCGAACGACGGTACCGAAAAAAAATTATTGGACCTAAATATGATGTTTGCGATGAGCATGACGTGCATGACCATGTGATATGTGATGGGCAGGCTGGAGTTTCGGGTGAAAAACTGAAGACTTTTTTTCTGGCTCGACGAAGCCTCGTCGTTTGCCGAGTCTCCTTTGTAGGACGCAGTGATTGGCAGGAATGCGGACAGAGGAAAATTCGCAGAGAGTGCACGATTTGTTTGGCACATTTAATTTTATATTGGTCATCAACAAAAATAAATGGATGGTCGCCTCTTCGCGCTCTCTGCGGGCAAGTAGAGCTGCGAAGGGTTTCATAATGTCGCAATATAATTGAACTATTTTGGACAGATTATAGCTCGCTCACTACTCAAAACAAACAAAAACATGTACGTTTACAGAGTGTATGTCTGTTTCTAATCAGCACATTTTAGCTCCAATCCTCGAGCTTATATAAAACGATATATTGAGTTGAAAAATCCAGTCTCTGCGAAGATGCCCTACTCATTGCACTTGCTCTGGCCGCATCTAGGGACGAAGCTAAATGACCTTTGGATTTTTCAGTTTCCAGTTACACGAGAGCGCTCTAGGCCTCAAAATAATTACATATACAACGATCGTCTAACTCTTATGGCATTATAACACGGCGAACATGCGCGTCTTCATCTCGCCATGGCTATTGCAGCTTTATGCGGAGGGCAAGTTCGTCTGCTTCTCGCGCAGGGGGTAGCGGTGACGTCAGAACGCCGAGCCCTGATTGGCTGATCGCGGTCCCCTATCTGAGCGTCGTCTGCTCCTTTGCAACGTCGTCTGCTCGCAACGTCGTCTGCGTCTGTCTTACCTTTCCTGCGACTTTTGCATGTGGAGAGGCCAGATTCACGAAACTATCTTACGCCAAAAATATGCGTAAGACAAAACTTAAAAACAAATTCGTATTCACGAACCGAAATTTTCGTAAGTTTTGCGCAGGTTGCGACAAAATCCTACGACAGCTTCGAAGCTACGCACTTGTTACGATCAAATCAGCATGGCCGACAGCGTCGCGGTCGCGACGACCAACGGACGTTTATTTTTCTACGTGCGCTTCTCTCGCGTCCCGACTTCAAGCAGCAAGAAAAAAGTAAAAAGTACTTGAACCAGACCACGACGAACAAGAACGCTGGATCCACAAACACCCGGGAAAAGCTCCAACGGCCACGATTCCACCGACACCGACCAAACGAACTCGGCAGATAGGCCTAGCAGCCACTCCGACTGGGTGACCGTCTGCCCACGACCGGCTGGCGTGCTGAGTGGAATGTGCCCGCGCGACCCTTGTGAACCCTTCCCGTATTATACTGTGATCACTGACCTCAATTTTAGATTAAGAGGCCAATCTCTTCCTCTTGTCATCTCCTTGTTTTCCGAGGCAACGGTGACTCTCGCCGGTGAAAAAGCGGTGAATATCCGACAGACGCAGGAAAGGTAAAGGAGCCATCGCTTTGACTAGCAGACGTAAAGCAGACGACGTTAACTGCGCCAACCCGCCGACGCCGTTAAAGAATGAGGAGTCTTGCCGCACACGAAAGGGGGAAAAAGTATTTGGGAGGGAACTTGCGGACACTAACACTCTCACTCTCGGTTCTTACCAAACAAACCTCGGCGTCTCGGGACACCTCGCCAGTGAGTACTTTGACTTCCCTCCTTGATGCGCGTCTGCTAGTTGTTCGACAAAAACAACGAACCGCTCGAGTTATTTCATCTGCCTTCTCTGAAAGGCGAAGTCGAGCTCGCTCGTAAAGACCTGCACTTCCGAAAGTCGCAGGAAAGGTAAGACAGACGCAGACGACGTTGCGAGCAGACGTTGTTGCAAAGGGGCAGACGACGCTCAGATAGCGGACCGCGATCAGCCAATCAGGGCTCGGCGTTCTGACGTCACCGCTACTTCCTTTCTCATGCGCAGAAGACGAAAATGAGGCCACTTGCGAGGCGTATTGGATCTGTGAGCGCATCTGTTCTTGCAAGTTGATTGTGGCTTAAAATCAAACCTGAACATGCAGAAAGTCGCGGTCAGACTATGCCAATAGAGACGACAGCGTGCAGACTCTGCACACGAGTGTAGGAAGCTGCTTCCAACATGCCCAAGGCGTGTGCGCAGATAGTTCTGTCTGCAGCGAACATGATGCACGAGCACTTGAGTAACCCAGCTGTTGCAAAGACACAAAGCAGAAAGGTGCAACCACGAAGCGGCACGAAGGTAGCGACCGGAAGGAAAACTGCCGGATATCTCACAAAAAAACTTCTTCGTAACGTGTTTTTTTTTTTTTTGAGGCGCTGGTTTTGCTGTTTGAGTTGGAGCAAGATTCAAACCGCAGGCGCCAACACGCTAAGACAGACACGCATTGTACCTCTCTCACAGTATTATTCGTCTGCCTGTTCCACCAGGTGTCGATGTAAGCACTTTCCAAGGTCCCTCAGAGCGTAAACCGCTTTTATGCTCCAGTTTGGCGGTTCGGTCGACGGAACGTCGCGAAATGGTTGTTATGCAAATGTTACCGTGTCCGCAAATAGAACGCGTGGTGCGTGCGATGGCCTCGCGCATCCATTATGCATTTGCCTTCCTCAGCTCGTTAGTATGCACGCCGTAGTTAGAAAAGCCTCTTTTTTATCCTTTCTCTCTCTCCCGTTCTCTCTCCCCCTTACGCCCTCCTTGGTTCCGTCTCGGCCCGCTACGTGGCGCCACCAGCGTCGGCGGCGCCAGTGCTTCTACGAGGCGGACGATGTTCTGCTATTCAAAGAGGGGGTGCAAAGGGTATGATGACCACCGGGCGGACCTTAATTCCAACGCCGCCAACCAACCGCCTCTTTTCGCACGCATGAAAAAAAGGTATTTTTCGCACGGAATCGGGCAGCACGCGATCACACGCACGCATGAACGCAGTTGTACACATATATCACACTCACGCATGCAATGAGAGCCAACTCATGTGCGCACGCACTCACGGACATTACACACAACCATAAAAAGAATAGGGAGTATTCACAGGACGCCATATTTGTGGGTTCTTTTTAGAGCGCATGCTCAGAGCGAGCTTTCATTATTAGGCTGCTAAGACCGGCAATCTTGTTGGTGCACGTTGGAGAAGAACTGTGGAAGCTCGGCGTCAGCACGCGCTCAGCATTCGCGCACACGGATATGGCCGCCAGTGAATACTCCCTATACGGTCCCCGCGATGTAGGAGCAAAAATATGAGCGCTTCTTGACGTTTGGCGCTATTTCGGGAGCGATCTAAGATGCTTGCCCGCTTTGACGAAAAGCGGTAAAACGTTTCTTCAAACTTTTTGCATGATGAATGTTCATACTTGCGGAAACCGGTGTGCCTTTAAAGATGTCGTGCTTAGGGATGACACCCTTTACGAGAACAATTCTGCGCGTGCGCGGGCTCTCCTCCCACCTAGCGGCAAAAGCGCTCATGTGTTTTGGAGGAACTATAGCGAAATTTCACTCTCTTCAATAGCGTCGGCTTGGAATGTGGACGCGTCGGTCCTTCACCTGATCATGCTCCGATAGAGCAGGACCAGGTGGTGGAAGGGAGGCAGTTGATTGGTCCTGCGAGCGTGATAGCTGGGGCATCGCATTGTCAGCTTGGAGGGAATGTAGGTGTAGAAAAGGTCCATTCGGCAGGGGCCATAAATGTGCTCCAAGAAACTGTACTTGTACGCTTGCATAACGCCCGTTTATGTTAATACCAGCTTGAGTGAAGTCACCTGAAGCTCGATTCGGAGCATCTGCGCAAAATAACATGCAATCCAGGAGTACCGTGCGCGGGAGAAAGAGAGTAAACGAGCTTTGGAAAGTGTATCCAACCATTATTCTTTGAGTATTATCCCGGTCGAGGACAGCCGGCACAAGCATGGGTGGATAAAAATTTAAGTTGAGCGGTTTTTTACTTTTTTTTTGTAGAACGCTTCGTGTCGCGCATCGATTGCGAGTCACCATAGAAACAGTGCGTCAACCAGTGTTGGACCAAATATGCGATAAAAGTATTTAAGGTAAGTTAGTAAATACCTGCTTCATAAAGTATTTGAAATACTTTATGCATAAATACAAGAATACAAATACTTAGAAAAGTAATTCAATTACTTTTGAAGATACTTCCGCATTGCGTAATTTGTATGGACGCCAGTGACAAACACAGTTATACAGTTGCGCAGATCTACTTTACCAGAATGGTTTATTAATACAAAACAACGCAAAATTGCAACAAAAAAAACAAATCGTAGAGATGTTTTATGCAGTTTAACTATAAGGAGCAGGATATCAGTGATACATATTACAAAACATTTCTGGGACAAAAAGAAACGTCATTTCGAATATAATGATATCGTTGAATATCACGTCCTGCGGCGCACCTTAGACGCATCGTTTAACTACAATCCATATTCTCTACATGCTGAGTTGACTCTAAACGAACTTGGGATACGAAAATGAGTAAATGGATAACGAAGAGAGCCCACATCATTGCCACAGCACTGGTCGCACCTTCTTCAAGTAGATTGCGTTCAGAGAGGCACTCAACGTTGGGGAACACTTTGTTGTCATTTTGAGAGGTGATCCTGCTAGTACTTCGTCTCCTGCCCTGTTCTTTGCCCATCAGTGTGCGCTTACAGGCAGTGTTCGCGAGAGCAAAAAGTGCCAAACTGACAAAAGAAAACAAAAAAACTTGACGTTTTGTTGCAGCGGAGTTAAATATACAAGCAAAAAAAAGTGTCTTTTTTGTGTTTACTTTTTATTTTCTTCTATTTCTTATTTTCTTGACACTGAAGTCTGCATTGCTGTTGTGGGTTGTTTCCTGTTCTGTGTTGCGCCTCAGTGTGGCAATCTTTACTTCGTAAAACCACCCCTGTTGTTTGAGGATTTTTTTGGAGAAAATCTGGGAAACAAAATGCGACTTTGGGAAGGCGAGGGGAAAACCTTGATTGTATGAACTTCGGGGTGAAATCAGAGCCTTTTATACCATGGGTGAAATAGGAGTCACAATCGGTAGAAAAGCGATATTTTTACGGCTTCAATCTAAGTCACCATAGCTTATCGGAGCTAGCAACAGGATTTGGTTGCTCGAAACAATGTTCACGTTTGCTCGTGCCACGCCCACGCCACTTCATACCGAAAACTCGAAAAATGGCGGAATGTCAAAAATGTGTTTCAGATAATAGAGAGTTTTAGTAGATCGTTCCGATACCTCCGATACCCCCGATAACGATACTATATATGTAAGCGCAAAGGCGGAGGCAGAGTATCGGGTATCGTTATAGGAGTCATCGGAACGATCTACTAAAACTCCTCTAATGAGTACAACGTACTCAGAAATGTAATTAAAATACAGTATCAAATACTCACGATCAAAAGTATTTGCAAGATACCAAGATACTTCAAAAGGTATTTGAAATACAGTATCTTGAGTAGAGTATTTGAGATAGGCACAGGTCTGGCGTCAACCAACTCGGGAGGTAGCCGGGGTGAACCACGTCGTCCGCATACTGCCACTGATCGAGACTTCCACGGATATTCTGTGCTGGAGGAGAGAGACGCCCAGCCTATACCAAACGCACAGCACGGGCATGGTCGTCGCTTCGGAAACCAAGCAAAGCACTGACCATACGCACGAAAGCTGAAAATGGTACCGACCAGAAGCCCGTTTCTGGAATAATCCATAGGGACTGTTCACTGGAGGCCATAGCCGTGCTCCCGACTGCTGAGGCGTGCACGGCGTGCTTCCACAGTTCTTTGTCAACGTGTATTCGACACCATCAAGATTGTCGATCTTAGCAGCCTATTGATGAGAGCTCGTTCTGAGCATGCGCTTTAAACAGCGCCCTGAAATATAGCATCCAGTGAATATCCCCTATTGGCGACGTGAGCGATCGAAAGCGTCGCTGTGGTCGGCTTACCACAATTGGCCGAATGCTGACTATGACGTCGGCAAAGGATTTTTCATCGACGGAAATAAGAGAAATGTAAGAACTTCAATTTTGACGGTGTTGGCCGTGTTGCTTTGAGAGCGGTATAATTTGCTTCCACCATGCACATTACAAACACCATCGAACTTGTTGTTCACAAGGTAATGACGTCACGAAAGGTAACCGAACGAGGGCGCCACCGAAACATCTCGCCGCTAATAGCGTAAGTAACGTCCCCTTTGAAGACGCGCGCAACTCGTGCAATATAATAAACAAGCCGTACTGCACTGACGAAATCGCTCCTCTACAGCAGGATAGTAAAATGGTCTAGCTGTTTCATCGTAAAGTTTGTACAAAGCGAGAAAAACACACAACACAGGATTGACGACAACCTACACGACAGAAGGCGCGCTCGCAACTGCGATCTATTGAAACGTATGATATAAGCCATTGATAGTCAACTTAAGAAACCTAAGGCATTCTATTCACGCTTCGTTCTTCCATGTCAGCTGTGCCGCAATCGCTGTGGACCGTTAATAAGAAGCTTGAAGGTCGCACCGGCTGTCCATTGAAATCGTTAGGTTATTGCAAGCCCTCTTTTCAATACTCTCTTTCCCGTCGAGGATGTTTCGTTTCGGAGACGCCTCTGTTCTCCTACGCCGAATAAACATTAATTGAATGCGATCATATTATTTCATCGCGCGACACCGCAGAGACCGTTAGTCACATGCTGGTCAAAAGCTATCGCCGCCAAGTTTGCTCGAGATCACTGAATTAAACGTTCTGTCTATTGCTTCTTCCGTCTGGCTGATATTCTGCCACGGAAAGTCATCGCTGAGCCCTTCGATATTCATCGACCGATTTCAGACAGTCGGAAAGAAATCAATCGCCTGTCGTCAACTTCACCTTCGATCGTGTGGAATGAACGTTGTGCTCGCTGTTAGCACGCGCAAAGCTGCGGTGCAGAGCTGTGACGGCCGGTGAACACTATCGAGTGACCCTGGTGAGGTCGATACGCCACATTTCGCTCGTGTTCCGACACTTCCGCATCGACCGAAAATAGGGCTACAGTGAGTCACCGGACAAATCGTACACCGTACACCACGCGGCAATTGAGCAACTTTCACGACCTATAGAGGGCGCACTTGTGCCTATCAAAATGGCTGCCACCTGGATGATCGCCATAGAACAGCAGTACGAGGTTTGCTCCTGGATGCGTAAGTACTTCTAGTTTTGTGAAATTCGAGCGACATAAGAGCCTTACTTCCTATACTTTCACGCCAGGAAGTTGTATCAAGCACTTTCAGTATGTAACCGATCATCAAGGAGCTAGGGAGCGCGATCCGCACACCGCGGTACCATCATCGCTGAAAGTTGTGAATGTTTCTATAACCAGCGCCCTTTTGCTGTTCTTCCGGTTAACTTTGACCGCGGCATAAAGTTCACCGCATTTCCCTACCAGGGCAAATTTTTTGGTCGCGTGAGCGGCAGAGAGGAACGGCGGGGAAACATGGCGGTGCCACTCCTAGCGAGCGTCGCTCGAGTTCACCGCTTTCGTGCGTCCGCTCCGCGGATCCACTGAGCGGTACAACAGCCGGCCGAGTAGTCCAACCCCGCGGCAGCGCAGTGGTGCAACATCAGCACGCCTCGGGATGGATCTGGTGCTTCCGCTACGATCCTTCGCTGTCCGTGGCTTCCAAGAACAGGTCGACGCGGCCCTCCAGAGCTGGGACTATGAACCGGGCACCGGACGTTCCCTCTTGGCCCATTGGGACGTGGTCTGCCAGAACCAGTGGCTCGTCACCCTCTCGTCCGTCCTGTACATGAGCGGCGCCATGATTGCGGTGCCCCTCATGGGCGTCCTGTCCGACAAGGTAGGTTGGCGACTGGACATCTGCGCGCCCATCGCCGTCCTGATGCTCTCGGGCCTGGCCTTTTGCTTCACCAACGCTTACATGGCTTTCGTGATTCTTGGGTGTCGGCGTCGGTGAGCACCATCGAGACCACCAGCTTCGCACTGCTCTTCGAGCTGTCAACGCGAGAGTACCAGTGCATGTACGGCATCATCGCGATGACCGCGGCCCTTCCACTGCCCCGCTGTTCCTGAAGACCACGGACCACTCCTTGTCTGGCTGGACCTTGCTCGAGGTTCCGGTGATGTTACCCACCTCGCTGCACTCATGCGCGTTCTCCATCCCCCTGAGGCGCCACACTGGTTGCTCTCCGAGAAGAAATTCCAGAATGTCCAAAAGATGGTGTTGTGGGCTGCCTCGAAGAACGGCGTCAAGGTCGCCGACGTCCCTCGCCAGTGGGGTTTTGTTGGCGTGGCCTGGCAGTATGCTGATACAGACTCGACGAACGCCAGCAAGAGCAGCATGGTACACTGTTGAGAAAATGATCCTGCTTCATCGCGGCGTCATCATGATGTCGAGCTGGTTCTTGGTCATCTTCGCTTAATACGGACGCGGCCTGGCGAAAGGACAGACCTCGCACTGGCTTCTGGTGTCTCATATCTGCCTCCAGTTGCCGTCCAGCTACCTTCTCTACCACCGCGTGATGTGGCTAGGACGCATGCACAGCCTGTGGGGCGTCCTGATGGGGTTCTCGCTGCTCGTTGGGTCCTCCATCCTAATCTCGGTGCTCGAGCTGGATCCCACTCTGGTGGCTCTCATCAAGGCGGCCATCGACGTGTTTCTAGACACGGCCGTCGTGCTCATCTTCGTCGTCAGCGTCGAGATCTTCCCCACCCTGATGCACAGTCTGGGCGTGTTCGCCTGCTACTTTTTGAGAGGGTCGGGGGCATGGTGTTGCCCATGCTCCACGAGACAGGCCTCTTCTCCCGCAGCGTGCTGGCTCTGCTGACGCTCAACTTCGTCGGCCTCCTCACCGCCCTGCTAGTGACCTACCTTCCAGAGACCAAGGCCCTCGGAATCTTATACACCATCAGAAGTCTGGACGAGTCGACTGGCTGGACCAGGCTCTGTCGGTTTAGTGTCTTCATGACGCGGACATCGATCAACATGTCCAAGTCAACAGCCAAGAAGACGAAACAACATCCGGTTGCCGTTTCCAAACGAACTTTTGGACAACCAAGAACAACCCGACACTTTGCCTCCAAACTCACTTCACTAGCACGGTATAATTGAATTGGTTTACGAAGATTTAATGAACACGCATATTGGATGCAGTTCTGATGTCGGCAATTTCCTTCGAACCAAATTCTGTCTCGTGGATGGTCTATATATTGCGACTTTTAAACCGACAGCTTTACAGTCGACACTTTGCCGAGATTTCGACCTCGTAGGATGCTTGGCTATCTCAAATGTAACTTCTACATAGCCCCTTCATCGTTAAAGCTTTTTTCTATAAAACGCTTGTGCAATCTTAACTCGGGTATGCAGCCTCCATCTGCGATCCCTATACTAATTACCTCACTGACTCACTTGAGGCAGTTCAGAACAGGTTCGCGCGTTTTATACTAGCCAATTATAATCGCACTGCAAGTGTCACATCAATGAAAAATAGCCTACTAACTCCAAGTCTCGCACATCCTCGCAGAATCTGTCGCACTTGTCTTTTTCATAAGATCTACCACCGTATTCCTCAACTCAATGCACAGCTAATAATCCCACCATCGTTTGTTTCCGCATGCATTGGTCATTGTCACAATGTCGTGTCCAGTTTCGCCCCTCCAATTACGTTTTTACATCCTTCATTCCTAAAACTTCCAAATAATGGAATTGTTTACCTGCATCACTAACATCAATTGTTGACTACACTCTTTTCTATACTAGTATAGCTAACTAAAAGTTCCCTACTGTTTGAGTATTTCTTTTGTACCTCTTGAGCTTCATTTTTTTGTATTTTGTATTTCCCACTCCACTCTGTAGTTCCCCCGTGCCTTGAGGTTAAAAAAATATAAACCGATGCGTTTTCGAGGTTGTATCCCAATCTCGAAAGTAACACCACAGGCATCCTGGAAGCTGAACATAGTCTTCTATGTGATGGGCTTGAATGAGAGGAAAGCTTATTCGACAAATCTGCGTGCAGGTGCTTGGCACAGCACCTTCCTATTTGGAGGGAAGCGGATGATTGTGAATGCATTTGATCGATCATTAGTAATACCGACACCTTTAAAAAAAACGTCCCAATCCCGAAAGTAACACCGCAGGCATCCTGGAAACTGAACACAGTCTTCTATGTGATGGACTTGAATGAGAGGAAAGCTTATTTGACAAATGTGCATGCAGGTGCCTGTCACAGCACCTTCCTATTTGGAGGGAAGCATTTGATAATGAAAGCATTTGATTGATAAGTAGTAATACCGATACCTTTCTAAAAAAACGTCCCAATCACGAAAGTAACACCGCAGGCATCCTGGAAACTGAACACAGTCTTCTATGTGATGGGCTTGAATGATAGGAAAGCTTATTCGACAAATCTGCGAGCAGGTGCTTGGCACAGCACCTTCCTATTTGGAGGGAAGCGGATGATTGTTAAAGCATTTGACTGATCAGTAGTAATACCGATACCTTTCGAAAAAAACGTCCCAATCCCGAAAGTAACACCGCAGGCATCCTGGAAACTGAACACAGCCTTCTATGTGATGGGCTTGAATGAGAGGAAAGCTTATTCGACAAATCTGCTTGCAGGTGCTTGGTGCAGCAGCTTCCTATTTGGAGGGAAGCGGATGATAGTGAAAGCATTTGATTGATCATTAACAATACCAATACCCCTCGAAAAAAACATCTCAATCCCGAAAGTAACATCACAGGCATCCTGGAAACTGCACACACTCTTCTGTGTGATGAGCTTGAACGAGAGTAAAGCTTATTCGACAAATCTGCGTGCAGGTGCTTGGCACAGCACCTTCAAATTTGGAGGGAAGCGGATGATAGTGAGAGCCTTTGATTGATCATTAATAATACCGATACCTCTCAAAAACGTCCTAATCCAGAAAGTAACACCACAGGCATCCTGGAAACTGAACACAGTCTTCTATGTGATGGGCTTGAATGAGAGGAAAGCTTATTCGACAAATCTGCGTGCAGGTGCTTGGCACAGCACCTTCCTATTTGGAGGGAAGCGGATGATTGTGAAAGCATATGACTGATCAGTAGTAATACCGATACCTTTCGAAAAAAACGTCCCAATCCCGAAAGTAACACCACAGGCACTTTGGAAGCTGAACACAGTCTTCTGTGTGATGAGCTTGAAGGAGAAGAAAGCTTATTCGACAAATCTGCGTGCAGGTGCTTCGCACAGCACTTTCCTATTTGGACGGAAGCGGATGATAGTGAACACATTTGATTGATCATTAGTAATACCGATACCTTTGGAAATAAAACGTCCCAATCCCGAAAGTAACACCGCAGGCATCCTGGAAACTGAACACAGCCTTCTATGTGATGGGCTTGAATGAGATGAAGGCTTATTCGACAAATCTGCGTGCAGGTGCTTGGCACGGCACCTTCCTATTTGGAGGGAAGCCGATGATAGTGAAAGCATTTGATTGATCAGTAGTAATACCGATACCTTTTGAAAAGAAACGTCCCAATCCCGAAAGTAATTCCGCAGGCATCCTGGAAACTGAACACAGTCTTCTATGTGATGGGCTTGAATGAGAGGAAAGCTTATTCGACAAATCTGCGTGCAGGTGCTTGGTGCAGCAGCTTCCTATTTGGAGGAAGCGGATGATAGTTAAAGCATTTGATTGATCATTAAAAATACCAATACCCCTCGAAAAAAACATCTCAATCCCGAAAGTAACATCACAGGCCTCCTGGAAACTGAACACACTCTTCTGTGTGATGAGCTTGAACGAGACTAAAGCTTATTCGACAAATCTGCGTGCAGGTGCTTGGCACGGCACCTTCCTATTTGGAGGGAAGCGGATGATAGTGAAAGCATTTGATTGATCAGTAGTAATACCGATACCTTTTGAAAAGAAACGTCCCAATCCCGAAAGTAATTCCGCAGGCATCCTGGAAACTGAACACAGTCTTCTATGTGATGGGCTTGAATGAGAAGAAAGCTTATTCGACAAATCTGCGTGCAGGTGCTTGGCACGGCACCTTCCTATTTGGAGGGAAGCGGATGATAGTGAAAGCATTTGATTGATCAGGTAGTAATACCGATACCTTTCGAAAGAAACGTCCCAATCTCGAAAGTAACACCGCAGGCATCCTGGAAACTGAACACAGTCTTCTATGTGATGGGCTTGAATGAGAGGAAAGCTTATTCGACAAATCTGCGTGCAGGTGCTTGGTGCAGCAGCTTCCTATTTGGAGGGAATCGGATGATAGTTAAAGCATTTGATTGATCATTAACAATACCAATACCCCTCGAAAAAAACATCTCAATCCCGAAAGTAACATCACAGGCCTCCTGGAAACTGAACACACTCTTCTGTGTGATGAGCTTGAACGAGAGTAAAGCTTATTCGACAAATCTGCGTGCAGGTGCTTGGCACGGCACCTTCCTATTTGGAGGGAAGCGGATGATAGTGAAAGCATTTGATTGATCATTAGTAATACCGATACCTTTTGAAAAAAACGTCCCAATCCCGAAAGTAATTCCGCGGCATCCTGGAAACTGAACACAGTCTTCTGTGTGAGAGCAAGAGGCTTATTCGACAAATCTGCATGCAGATGCTGCACAGCACCTTCCCATTTGGAGGGAAGCGGGTGATAGTGAAAGCATTTGATTGAACATTAGTAATACAGATACCTTTCAAAGAAACTCCCAATCCCGAAGCAACACCCAGGCATCCTGGAAACTGAAGTCTTCTGTGATGAGCTTGAGGGAGGAAAACTTATTCGACAAATTGCATGCAGGTGCTGGCACAGCACCTTCCTATTTGGAGGAAGCGGTGATAGTGAAAGCATTTGATTGATCATTAGTAATACCGATGCCTTTGAAAAATGTTCCAATCTCGACAGTACACCGGCATCTTGGAAACTGAACACAGTTTTCTGTGTGATGGCTTGAACGAGGGAAAAGCTTATTTGACAAATGTGCGTGCAGGTGCTTGGCACCTCAAATTTGCAGGAAGCGGATGATAGTGAGAGCATTTGATTGATCATTAATAATATGGATACCCTTCGAAAAAACGTCCCAATCCCGAAAGTAACACCACAGGCATCCTGGAAACTGAACACTGTCTTCTGTGTGATGAGCGTGAATGAGAGGAAAGCTTATTCGACAAATGTGCATGCAGGTGCTTGGCACAGCACCTTCCTATTTGGAGGGAAGCGGATGATAGTTCAAAGCATTTCACTGATCATTAATCATACCGATCTCCCTCGAAAACACGTCATGATCCCACCGGCATCCTGGAAACTAAACACTGTCTTCTGTGTGATGAGCCTGAATGAGAGGAAAGCTTATTCGACAATTGTGCGTGCAGGTGCTTGGCACTGGAGCTTCCTGTTTGGAGGGAAGCGGGTGATAGTGAAAGCATTTGATTGATCATTAATAATTGCGGAAACATCATAGTCAAACTGGGCCAAATTTTGTGCAGTACAAATTGTATAGCCTTTTTTGTGTTTTTATAATTAACAATTGGATTACTAAATCTGGATTTTCGCACTCGTGGCATCACTGCCGTGTTTAAAAGTAAACTTGGTCCCCAAAGCACGGTGTCGACCATTTTAAAGAAGAGCTTTTTTGTGGAGGCAGCTTGCGTGCGCATTGCGCGTGCTTTGCTCGCTTTCCTAAGAGAAATGCGGTCTTGTTTGTGAAAACGTTGGATCGGTGGGTATGTACTACATTCACGGAGATGCAAACATATTGTGACCAAGGGCTAGGGGGCGGGATGGTGCACTGAACAAACATGTACGAAGCCGCCGGAAGTAAGCGGCTTGTCCCGGAAGCGTATTCGGAAGTCAAGATTGGCATGGACGCTTGGTGTACTGGGGGAATATTGGGGAGGAGATCAGACCGTGGCACCCCAAGCGGCTAACGTTCGAACTACACGGATGGGGACAGTAGATAACAATGACTCAGCGCTCGGCTGACGTTTCCGAACGCCGCGTCAGCGTTCGGCTGGAGTTCGTGTTCTCCGGTCGCCCGACAGGGAGGAAGTGCTTACCACTTCGGCCTGCACGAACAATGCAGCATGCACGGTGCCCAGCTCAGCAGAAAAGCCCAAGTGGGTCAAGCTCACATTCTCTGACGACTGCTTTTGGGAGAGATCCGGCACTAACAATAAAGTCACTTCGCTGATTGTTAGTATTTTTACGTTACACTGTTCCAAGATGATATGGACCTGCTATGCCCATAAGGCCTGTGGGCATGTCCACAGGCCTTGTGTTGGGTAAACACCGAGGTGTGAGGACAGCAAACAAATCTCCTCCAGTGTTGCCATATTTTTTTTTGCGCACGCCGCTAAATTGAGACCAGTAAGTCTCTAAACAGTCGCTAGATTCGCCAGGAAGTCGCTAAAATATTCGCTGAATTCCAAAAGCTTATTAGACCCTATTAAAGTAAGTGAACCTGAAATAATCATATATCAGGTATTTTGAGAGGTTAAACCTACACTGAAAAACAGTTGGGACGGTTTTTATTTGTAATGTTTTATTTTAGAAATGACTAGGCGGTAAGTACGAAAGTACGAATAAGAAACGGGTACTTGTTAATTTTAACACGGAAATAATGACTACTTTGTCTTCAAGAACAGTTCAACGTAACAGTCTAGAAGAAGAAGAGTTCTTCCTCGATGGTGACTGCACTCAAGTCACCTAAATCTGCCGATGTCGGCGGTTCTTTGCCAGCTTTGTAGGCTTCAGCTGTGCCAATTCGCCGAACAACTTATTCTGGAAGTTCGTAGTCGAAAGCGAAACCCAAGAGCGCAGCCGCCAGCCATGAGCGGCTGCGCTCTTGACTGGCGGTAGCAACGTCTGGAGGAGAGCACATAGGTACGTGGGCGCGGGAGAGATGGTCTGCAATGTTGACAGTGTTGACTTTTTTTTTTTAAGCGCGCCGCTAAATATAGTTTATATTCAAAGCAAACTTGGCTAGAGAAGCAAAAGGGTTTAGCCCGCAAGCATCTCTAAAATTGTTCAAAATAACAAGATTACGGTTGAACACCAAAGTCGATAAAAAAAAGTCGCTAGCCGCTAAATTAAACAAAAATCCGTCGCTAAATGTATAAAAACTCGCTAAATCTAGCGACAAAATCGCTAAAATGGCAACACTGATCTCCTCGCCATCTCCGTCTCACTAAAACCGTGGAGTACAGCCAAAGCCACAGGGGAGAGAGAGTATCCTGACCTGTTCAAGAGGAGGGAAAGGGGGAACGGGGAATCCCAGCCCATCTCTCCCGTTCCTCCTTTCTTTCCTCTTGAACAGGTAGGCATACGCTCTATCTCTCTTGTAGCTTTGATGTGCTCAGAGTTTTAGTGAGACGGAGTAAAGGCAAACACGCTTGGGTGATTCACGCGCTAGACTCGAGCCAGCTGCGAGATTTTCTAACCAGATAAGCATAAGCAAATCGAATTTGGGAGCGGGCGTGAATCATTCGCCTATGTAGATTCTGTTCACACTTGACGTGTAAACCCAGGCCTCCATGCAACGGGCTCTGTCCGTTCAATGGGGCGCAGCTTTTTCGAGCCCATAGAGGTCACTATCACTTCCTCGCAAAGAATGTAAGCGAATAAACTGTAATCGACAGAAGGAGTTGAGCGAGTGACGGGGCACAAGCTTGAGAAACCGCACGCTCGGGTGTCGCAGCTCTGATCCCGTCAATACGCCAAACTCTCGGGGCACTCAGTCGACTCTTTGGAATGACATCCGTCATCTGGCAACAGCTGCGCCAATCTCCGGAAGCTCCAGTTTATTGGTCGAGGACTCTCAGCACCCGTTGAACACGAGTTCTCCGTCAGCGTTCGCGCAGACACTTTCTTCCAACCGTTGCAACCCCGCGTCCGATCACGCGCTTTGTGCTAAAACAAAAATGCATATATATATATATATATATATATATATATATATATATATATATATATATATATTTTATTTTTTTTTTATTTCTGTGGTAGCGGTTTTATGATTTATAGGTCGTGTTTGCAACACAAGAGGGGCATGCGACGCGCAACCATTGCTCGCTGCAGGAAGTGTCCTCCATCAACTCTATCCGCGGTTTGAATTGCTCACTCTCTCAAATCTAGGCTTTCTTTACTCCGCTTTACCTTATACGATGGATCGCATCACACGATACTAGCCATCCGAGCCTACAGGGTGGAGACACACCAATTCAAATGGTTCATTCCGACGTTGCAGAGCCGCAATGAATTCAGCCGCGTTGTACTATGTGTGGTTGTAACTTGTGGGCAAGAAAAACTGTTTTTACGATAATTAGCGCTGCACTGCCCCAAGATAGCGCCAACAAAAACAGCCGAAAGTCTGACCCAAATATGGCGGGTGTGTCCCAGCTATTCCAGCGTTGCGCACGTACCACGTGACTCGCTGCTCCCCTTCAGAACGTCATTAGATTGGCTGAGATGACTCCCTCCATCATAAGGAGCTGGAACCTGAAGCGATGCCGACGCTGCTCTTGACGGGGTCAAAGTACTTGGCGCCAGGAACACAGTGGACCAATCTGCAAAGGCGTCCAAGACTTTGATACTGTTTCCTAAGCATGTCTCGGATCACCATTGTTTCGTAGTGTTCTCTCGATCTTTTTCACCCCGCAACTGCAGTGCAGGGTAGCCAGTTCTGTGTCATTCCAATGACCCGACGGGGGTTCTTGCGAAGGGCGTGCGCTCAGCCCGGTGTCGGCCCCTACCTCGCAGCTGCAGCAAAAGCTACACCGGGTGCAAGAGGAGATCCAGAGGGTGCGTCAGCAGCTGGACGCCCTGCAGCTGGAGCAGGGTGAACCCAGGCCGCCCCAGACCCCTGCCAGTCCCGAGCAGGCGGCCCTCTCCATCCGGCTCCGGGAACTCCAGGAGCAGTTCTCGGAGACTCCTGCTGGGCATCAGGCGCCGCAAGTCTCTCGCCACCGATGGGACGCTGCTGGACGTTGAGGTACTCCGTCTCACCCTAGCTTAGCAAACGGCCAAAGGTATACGGTCGAGTCGGACGATGCCGGTGGATCGAATGCGAACGGCGAATCGTCTGAAATCTCGTGCTGAAAATCTTAAGACATCTGCCAGTCATTGCTTGACTAAGACAAGCTTGATGAGTTATTTAGCACGGACGATCGCGACGGCTTTCTTAGTGATTTTGACGCTGGGCGAAACAGGCTCGAGTTGCCCATGTGCCTATGTTTATAAAACGTATGACGGCACAACAAGACGACGGACCAGTAAAGTTGCTGGTTAGCTTCGGTTTCGATTATATCGTATTTTTACGATTAAATATTATGTCAGATTTGTTGTGGAAATTTACTTGTTGCTTTACACTGTTTCTTGTGCTCTTTCAGAAAATATGTTTAACTGAAAACGTTCAAATACACGCCGGAGCTCCCATCTAAGAGTTCAGGGGACGCTCCTTCCACTCCCTTCCACTTTTTTGATCGAACGTTGGAGGGCGACCCTCTCCAGCGTTCGCACTGCTAAGGTGAGGAGCTTCCCTGAACTCTTCAGCTGTCACCGACCATACACCTTTTTCGTTTAGCCTCGCACCCAGCCACGTTGTCCCCGTATCCGGTATGCGTTCCGAAAAAAAAGCAAGAGATTACAACCCCGAACAAGTAAAAAAGTATAGAAGGGTCATAACAAGAACGACTGACGGTTGCAATTAAAATGTTAACACGTTCTACTGCTGAGGCGAGAAGAAAGCGATGTTTTCACGCATACCGGAAGTGGCAGAATTGAAGATGGCGGCGCCCACGTAGAAAAGGTGTATAGCTGTTGAGAGAAGTCGGCCGCTGGAGCGGCCGAAGAAACACCAGACGTGTCGAGGCCACGGGTTGGAGACAAAAGAAACCCGCTGCAGATGCCTCGTCAACACAAACGGCCTTTCTGCCCCTGCAGCCTACACCAGTGTCTGACGATGTCTGGTGTGAAATCTCGATTGAGCGATTGGACGGCGTCGGCGCAGGAGGACGACGACCTGGACGGCGGGCTCCGGCGTCCCCGTCGGCGTGCCCTGTCCGTGACGGTCCGCCGGGCGAGCCTGCAGGCCGTGGCGTCCACGGCCAGGCCCCTGACCACGGGCTCGTCGCCCGTCTTCCGCACCCCGGACCCGAGCCCCGTGAGCCCCGAGCCGCGCTCCGGGCCCACCGCGGCGACCCTCTTCCACCAGCTCTGAGACCAGACTTCTGAGGTACGCATGCACTTGATGTCGTTCCTCGAATGTCCGAGTCCCACTTGAGCGAGAAACAGAAACAAGCGACAAGCATGTGCAGGCTTGCAATCGCTCGTGCTAACGCCGCGAGCACAGAGAGACTCCAAGCCTGTAAAATGTGTATGCACGCTGCACGTGCTTGAGGCTCGTAGGTTTCTGTTTGTTGCTCTATCAGGTGGGGGCTTTACAAGTAGCGTCAAATGGGCCAAATACGTGCGGCTCTTGGAAGCAAGTGGCGGCGTGGCACTCAAATGAGCTGCCCTTGGAACGACGAAGCCCTCACTCGCAGAACGTGGAACGCGCTTCATATATTTTGAACAGAAAGTCAGGGTGCAAGCTAAGGATATTCCTAGACATAACAAATCCCCGAGACTGGAGAAAGCAAAAACTACGCATACACACACAGTATACAGTGAACTAGATCTAGAAGTAGTAGAAAAAAGCGGCGCTGCCCATTGGCTGCGCATGGCCTCCGAAATATTTTGCAGCGAGCGCGCCAAAACTCTCATGCAGACCATGGGCCTTGTGACGCAAGGGTGTTGAAAGCCGCACGTCTCGCTCGTGTTCAAGTCCTGAGTAGCTCGTGCTGCTCGTGTTTTTTGTGCTTGGCGGGCATTTGAGGGGCGAACAACCGTCACGGTCTGGTGAGTGATGGGCTCGGCAACACTCGTGGGACGATAGAGGCTATACTGTTGCTCTTCGTTATCCACATCCTGAGTCACCCGGCATACGAGCCTCCAACCTCCAACCCAGAGATGGCAGTAATGTCATTACAGTAATGAATTCATTACAGTAATTATATTATTTTTGGTGATAATGAGTAATGTAATTAACTGCTTTTCTAGGCTGGTAATTTAGTAGTGTAATGAATTACTTTCAGGCAGTAATTTCGAGAAAATTTCTCATTACTTCTGAAATTACCTCTGTCCGAAGTAAGATGGTGCGCTTGCGAGCTTAGAAAATAAATATAAAATTATTTTGCACGACGATATATCGCGAAAGAGACATCAGAGTAAATAAACGTGGGCCATCTGAAGCCAAAGCCTCGTACGAGGAACACGACAGAGGCACAAAGGCGGGCTCGAAAGGCGGAGGTGGACAAAACCTTTCGTGTGAAGACGATCGCGATGAAGGCCACTGCTCACAAACTTTAGACAAGACAGATTCACGGAGCCACGTCATTATGACCCACGTCATTCACCCTAAGCTGACAGAGCAGTGCTACAAGCCCACCAGAACCAATCAGCTACCTTCCTTTCATCATCTGACCCCTTCTCTGCGCTTGGGTATGAACGAGTGCGTGGTTACGTGGCGAAAGATAGACGTGCGACTGGTGCAAAGGGCACGTAGCTTGACGTAGCTTAAAGTGCAGTTCACACACTTGCAACCGAGTAGGACGGAGAGAGACAAGACCGGTTTTTAAGCCTCTTACGACATCTTAGGACCAGCTCCGCAGCTTCGCATATAGGCTACAACACGATGAACACATCACCAGCCTTCTTGCTCTTTCGTCAAGCAAGTTCAAAAAGTAAGCTTCGACCATCGTGAACAACAAACGACCGGAATAAATAGTTAAGGCTCGTTCACACTCTTGCAACCGAGTACGACCGAGAGAGACCAGACCGGTTTTTATCCTTTTGCGACGTCTTAGGACCGGATGCGATACTGCGGAGCTGGTCCAAAGAAATCGCAAGAGGCTTAAAAACCGGTCTGGTCTCTCGCTGTTGCTCGGTCGCAAGAATGTGAACGGGCTTTTAATCTCAAATGCCTTGTCAAGGACCCCAGGACGTTTCGTGTGTAGCCTTGGGCAAGTGAAGATGCTTTCAGTCGGGAAAGACGGGAAGCGAGTAAAGTAGGTGCCGCTCGTGACATGTCTTTCCTTGAGGAGTTCAGTACGGGAATAAGCAAACGAGCAGATTCGCCACCCGTTTGTTTAGAACATTTTAGGAAGCTCGGGCAACCTCTTTCCTCAACTGGCGGCGCCTCTGCCTTGCTACGCCCATCGGGGTCGAGCGGCCGTGGCTCAGCAAACATCCAGCCCCATTTTGTGACAACACGCAGACAACGGGCTTTTCGGGTGTTATGGAACAATACTCCTCGAGAGGAATGCACGGGAGTGCAACTTGTGCTCTAGGGAGAAAAGGATTAGACGATGTCCGATGTCGGAAGGGAAACCTTTCACATGACGACTTCCTAAAGGAACGAGCTCCCCTGGCCCGGCTTAAGTTACTGACACGAACTATATAACCTCGTCAAAATCAGAGAGGCGGAATCATAACCATTTCCTTTAACTAAGGACCTTGACCGTGGAATAAACAGCGAAACCGGCGAGTCGTCTGTCTTTGAGTCACATCTAAAGAAGAAGCTATTCATCGTGCCTAAAGGTTGAACTCCATGGAACGAATTATGCGACAAATAACTAGCAAAAGCCGCCGGGTAAAATTCGTCAATTTTTCGCGGCATATTCATCCCATGGAGTTCAGCCTTAATACTTCCGTCGTGCGCGCCAGCGGAACGACGGTTGCAAGAGGTCGCGGAGGACAATAAATGGCCAGACTTTTCCCCTATCTATGGGTCTGGAGGTCTTTAAACCAAAAACGAAAAGCGGGAAGCGTGCACTTTTAGCGGGAGTTTTGCTCTGTTTTTCGGTATAGAGATGATTTTTGTCGGAGAAAGACGGAGACATTGGGGAGAGAGGGTGCGCCTGACGTCGAATCAGTGGCCAGAAAAGATGTCACTCCTGACCGACCAAGGAGAATGTATCTGTCTACCTGCTCCTTCACTTTTATCTCCACTCCACTCCTCTCGTCCCTGTGATTGGTTAGCGCCCACTGGTTTTATTCAGACTTGTTCGTAGTTCAACAACTCTACTCAAGTTAGGGTAGTTCGACTACTTTTGTTAGTTGTTTAGTAGCTTTCAATTACATTTTTATTTCGGTGGTTAGTAGTTTAATTTTATTACTTTTTCCGAGTAACTTTTAGTCAAATTACAAATTAGTTTCGAATTTTAGTGGTAGGTTTGCTTATCAACAAACATTCCTGCACAAAAAGAAGTAATATGTTGGAAGATCAGCTGATATTCGCATAGAGGGAAAGCACGTGGCGTAGGCAAGGGGAGATTTGGAGGGTCCGAAACTTCCTCAACTTTTCACGAGCCCCCCCCCCCTTCCCCCACTACCAGAACCCTGCTATGAGTGGCGATGGGGAGCGGACAGACACGTCGCAAGTGAGGGCGAGTAACTCTGGGAACAGCGCCGAAGACTGGCGTTTCTTTGTGTCCCAAAGCTCAAGGAGACGACGCATTCGAAGAAAGCGTTTGTCCCCGCTTTTCCCCAACGTGGGAACTCTCGCCCACTACAGGAGGTATGCACACTACATCCTCAATTAAAGGAGGCAACAAAAGGCAGCACCCGGTCTGAAACTCAGCTGGTGCTCCCGTAGTTTGTGCTCTACTTGAAGAATCGCGTGCTAAACGGCAACGCAATGGTAACCTTCCGTTGCCTTTCCTCCCAAAACTCAGAATATGCAGGTCTTCCAAGATTTAATGATTGTTCGAGAGACCTTAGTAATTCCCCCAACGTTTTTACATAAAACATAATAAACAAGCAGTGTTGAGAAGCACTGTAAGTGCATGGCACTTAAAGTACTACTCCAAGTAGGTCCAGAAAACTTTTACTTTACTTGAAGTACATTTCCTGGACATGTACATGTACTTTACTAAATTTTTGTTTCCGGTACTAATTCTGAGAAAGTACAGTTGCCAACATTAAAATGCATTTTCCAAAATTAAAAAAAAATGGCGTATCGTCATGGCGTATTGTCTTTCAAGACGTCGTCTGGTCACTTCTCCGAGTGAAGAAATGGCGGTTATAAGACCGTTGCAAGTACGTGCATTATAAGTTGATTGTGTTAAATAGTTTGCCAGCGAGAGCAAAAGAACTACTCTGTCGCTACTTGATTATCCAATATTTGCTGCCATTTTCGGAAAAAGACTGTTGCACCTCCGATTGCCCCTCGAACAATGCATACCAGTGAAAAAAACCTATTGGGAATGAAAGGGCATCATGAAAGATTGTGTTAAAAAATACTTGTACATTACTTTGAAAGTACATTGTATTCATACATAGTACTTGAAGTACATTCCACCCGGTGAACTTACTGCTTTACTTGAAGTACATAACCTCTAATTTACTTTGTACTTTACTTCAAGTCCTTCTTAGATGTACTTCACGCAACGCGGTAAACAAGCGAACACTGTCGGCAAAATCAAGCTCAAGCAGTGCTAAGCCTTAAAGTAGAAATGGTACATCCGCAGTACATCATTGACAAAAAAAAGTACAAAACAATTAGGCAAGCATGAGAACCATCTATTAAAGCATTTCTGTGAAAACACAAGCCGCTTTATATTTGGTTAGCAGAATTTCGCTAACGGATCAAAACCTATGTACTTTCTTGTTACCATAAAATATATAGAAGTAACATCGAAAGTCATTCGCTGCTTTTTTACGGTTGTCAGTAATTTACTCAATTACTTTCCATTTGAGTAATTTCTACTCCACTCAAATTACTTTTGAGGCCAGTACTCAGTAACTCAATTTAATTACTTCTTTTAGTAATTTGTACATGTCTGGTTTTATTACGCACGCATTTCAAGGCCCCACCCGGGTGCCCCCGTCAAAAAACGGGACGAAGCGGAACGTGCCGGGAAAACTATCCGCTAGAAGTGCGCGCTTCCCGCTTTCCGTTTTCGGTTTCGAGGCCCATCAGCGCGAGTTGTTTCTACTTTCACTTGCAGACGTACCGTGACGAGGCAGCCTACATCGTCCAGGACGGCCGGCAAAACCCGAGGGTGACAACGGCACCCCGAAGTAAACATCCGGTCATGACACCCGATCGGCGCCTCGCATCAGCAGATCTGGCTAGAGGGAACCAACAGCCATAACAGGAGCGAGCCAAAGTAACCCTCGACGCCAAGCGGACATTCCGTATCCTATGTGTGGTCGAGAGCCTCGGTGGAACCAGCCGAACCTTCACGTAAAGCTAATTGTGCGACATCAAGTTCCTGCTGAGTCATATGCGCAGAACGCCTGAGTGACCCGGTGTCACACACGAAACGCTGCAATTAGCGCTAGGTGGTGCGGTGTTTACCCAATAATTATGACGACACCAACGGCTGCATGTACGATCATTCTGATTTGTGTTTTCCTTGTCGCGAGCTGTTCGCTGTCACCTCGCACGGGACCACGTCATTGGAAGTGCGACGTCGCGGGACGACGTGAAGAAAGGATCACGTGTCGTGAACAATCAATCACGCGGCATGAACGGCTGTCTGCGTGTTTTAAGAACCTCACCAACAGGCCCTTGTGCAAAATGGGTCCCTCCTGCCGGCAGCTCCTAGTCACACTTTCAAGTACCGTAAACAAAACTTCGATGTACGATTGTCTTCTGATTTATCTCTTTTCAGTACAACACATGATTTTGCTTGACCAGAAGGCTGATGCTAGCACGTGTTATTGAGAAAAAAGATACTAACAAGTAAATCTGATGAGTAATACACTGTAAGAACGGCAGCTTGGCGTCAGAAAAAAATGATACAATTTTGTCACGCGTTATAAAGGGACCTGATGATTCCGCCTAGCATCATTCTCGTGGCCAAGCTAATAGCAGGAAACCCAAGGGTGAGATAACACAAGACATGGCAATTCGGCAAAATCTAATTCGCTGAGTCATCTCTCGCGTCACAGATTGTTACGGCCCTCTTTGTCACAATGCCACAGTACCACAATCAAATAGGTTAACATCCCACACATCCGTGTCACAAATCAGGAACAAACCAAGATGTCCTCGGAAGGTATGCGATGGTCAATCACCAACAAAGTTGGGAAGGATTGTAAGATGATGATAACACTGGATTAGCCATCCGGATCTTCGAGCTTGCGAACTCACAAATTGGTCACATGATATTAGTTATTTTAGAGCGCAGCTCTTAGGCGCCCGTTTCCAACTTGAGCGGCGTCGGCGTAACCGTGAGGTCACGTGACCCCCCAGGTCACGTGAACCCCCAAGTCACGTGACCCCCAGGTCACGGGATTCCCAGGTCACGTGACCACCTAAGTCACGTTACTCCCACAGGTCACGTGACCCCCCCGCCCCGAGATCGCGTGGCCCCCCCCCCCCGAGGTCATGTGACCCCCGTGAGGGGAGGAGGAGAAAGGAGGGGTATACCCTCCCCTCAGTACCCTTCCCTCCTCCTCCTCCAAGAGCTGCGCTCCAATTCGGCGTTACAGGGAGTTGTAAACGGCTTTCATTTTTATTATGATGCTTACTTTTGCCACATCTGAGCTTAGCAATACCCGTTTTAAATCACGCAGGTTTGCTTCTTTCATTGCGATGCTCCACAGCACCGGTGTGTGGAGGTATTCGAGTGTGGCGTACAACTTCTGTTGTTAAAAGGATGGGGACTTATTAATAAACTGATTATCAATCTTAGTTTTCAAAACAAATTTACGACAAGTATTCTAGACCAGGTTCACGCGGAATACCTTAAGGTCAATGTAATACTGGTAATTTAGCAATCATCAAAGGAGGTTCTATTCCTTTACACTTGTGGCATGCGCTCACGACCCACAAGCCCAAATGATTGGGCGATTGCCAAGAGACCATTTAGGCCTTCCCCACCTTGTGTGGCCACTGTGAACTTACAATGATATAGTTTAATTAATATATCGGACGTTTTGAAAACAGCGATATCGTTTGAATACTATCATAATACGATATACCTGCCTGTACTCTGTTGAACCCTGAGAATTGCACAACAAACTCCGCACCCCCCTCCCCCACAAAAAAAAAATTACTTCGCTTAATTTTTGGCGCGAGACACATCAAACGTTAGGCTGAGTTTTTTCTTTGTTGTGGGCGCCAGTCTTGCAAGAAGGACGCTGACAGGTGCTTCTGCTTTCCGTGACGTCTGAAAAATTGTGTGCTCGTTCGTACCTAATGGTACGCCATTTCTTCACTCTGGAAATTGGAGGGTGGAGCCTTTCATGTGGTTTATCGCCTTAAAACAGACCATATAGTTCAAACAGCGTTGAACCAAATAAGAAAGAAGACAGATGCTTCTAGGAATCCTGGCAACCACACCGAGTGCAACTTTTAAGTCGCTGGACCGTCCAGTCCAGAGTACAAATGTTGTGGCAATCGTGCACTTGTTCGGGACAAGTTACGTGATAGGAACGGAACAAACGTCGTGGCTATCCTAGAGGCTGTCAAGCGCGAACTAGAAATTTGGTTAAATATCTGATTCCCTGCACATGGTGGCGAGTCTTCACACGACGATCTTAAGTGTTATTTTTGGCTCATGCAACACATTGTAGCACGCTGGTTGAAATGTGGAACTGTGACATTGTGTCATAACGCTACGCGGGTTTGTGACAACGCGCCACGAGACGTGACCTTGTTAACGCCCTACGAGAATGCATCTTTCTATCCCGCCACTGAGATGCTGTTGAAAGGCGTCGGAATTTTGTACGTGGGCAAGCGAAGAGCTTCGCCACCTTCCCGTCATCTCGTCCACGACGTCGCTCCGTAGTGCATAGCAGACGAATCTGTCTTACCAGTCTCGTGTCCTTAGTGAGAGATGTCCGTCGGGACAACCTTCCACAACCTCCGTCAGAGCCTTTAAAGAGATACTAAACCGACATTTCGAGCTCACAAAACAAGGCTGGAACGATAAGCGGGACACTGCAAAACCCAAAACGATCACTCATACAGCGATATCTCTAGCGGATGGCCGTATTTTTGGAAAAGAAGTGCGCGGTTGAACACGGCCGACGAGGCCGACGAGACATGTGACGTGGAGATTGTTGTTCCCTCTCCTCCTCTCTTCGTCCCCTCGAGCGGGGCTGGTGAACCGACGCGAGGAGAAGAGAAGCAAGGCCTCTTCCCCTCATTCTCAACTGTTCCAGGAGGATCGTGAGGTCGTAGTCCTCGCTTGATCGCGCTCTTCTTTTCCAAAAATACAGCCATCCTTTTGAGATATCGATGTATGAGTGATGTTTCGGAGTTAGCAGCATCCCGTTCAACGCTTCTGTGGCCTTATTTTGCGAAATCCACATTTCGGTTCAGTATCCCTTTAAAGACGACAAAATGGCTTGGTTTTGTGCGCCGCGATTTCTTAAGGATAGCACTTCCGGTTTTCTAAAACATCCTGTGCTCCATCGGAATTCTGAATGCACAAGGTGTATGCTGTGTAACAGTGTGTCGCATAAGAATCTTAGGCCGTCCCTGGAGAGATCCTGGGGAAATTTGGTAGAATTTTTGCGAGCCTTGTGGCAGGACATATGAATCAAAGAAGCAAAACAAATAACAGAAGTACTTGGCATCATATCACATACAATATCTAATATAATTTAAGACTTTTTTATCAAATGAGAATTTGTGTATCTTTATATTGTCTTTCATGCCAAAAAGACTCGTATGAAAGATTTCATGACTAAAATTATTCGAAAACAAATACATAATAGGACACATTTCTAATGATAAAATTTTCAAAAACGCATTGGGTACTATGAGCAGGGAGGGAAGTAGTGATAGAAATCTGTGCGATTACTTGTATATATGCTTTCATCGTCAGAAGGGTGTCCTATAAATGCCTATAACTAAGCGGACGATTTGTACAAATCTCAAGTCAGACTTCAGCTCAGCTAGAGTACGGTTCCGAGATCTCGACATCCTATCTGCTGCCACCTAGCATCGCACCCCTTGGACAAAGTTTCTTGCGATCCGTGGATTTGCGAGCCTGTACTTTTCCCTGCGATATGTCCGTCACAGCTTTCTTTTGTTCACTCTATTCAAGTTCCACTAGCCAAACAACCAACCAGCAATCCTTACCGACTAAGCAAAAGCATTTTTTTCGGTGAATGGAGCTATCTTTTGAAAGCACACTGATTGTTCACTAGCTGGTGAAGCTCAAACGGTTGTGCCAGAAGGTGCATTTGGCATGTTGGTGAGTGGTGTTTGTTGAATGTTTGCCTAGTAGAACTCTGCTATTATACCCGAGCCCCACTAGTGTGACAAACAAAAACAGCTAACACCGACAGGCCACAAACACGTGCAGGATGCACGCCATGGTATATTTGGTAGGCTCGCTATCACTCGTGCTTACTTCACGAGCACCTTGAGGGTGCGAGCCTGTCTAAGGTACCGTGACGTGCAAGCTGCTGATGTTCAAGACTTGCCATGTCGGTCGTTTCTGTTTGTCGCTCTAGCGGGACGCGGGCATTCTAGACTAGCCGGCCAAATATTGTTTTAAAAGAGATACCAGAGTGTTAGAAGACAGATACGGATACTGCAGAACCCTTTGAATGTGCAATGACGGGAGTGTTTATATGCCGAAACTGTCCATAGGACTCTTAGTGAGAAAGCGACTTGGTTGTCTCCATCTGTTTATATGTTCACAACTACAGTGCCACGACGAACAAAGGACGATTTTATCGCGGTCGATTAAAAGTTTGTCACGTGCATGTTATACGTTTTCTTTTTATTGTCTCTCTTCATTCCGCTATTAGGAACAGGGCCTTCCTGACCGCTGTGCGGGCGGACGAAAAGTCCTACGGATAATCCAATGAACGCGTTAAATCACAAAGTGTCTGTAGCTGGTGCCGCTGAATCTGCATTCGGATATTCATCTCAAAGAAGCGTTCACCTTTTTGCTTCACGTTGTGCCATCTGCGAGTAGCGGCGTCAACCAGATGGTGTTTTCCATTTTTATCCGTGCTTAGAAAAAACATGAATTTTGAGGCTTAGTTTTTCCTTATTATTAAACCTACACTCATGATATTTGAGTATGATAAATGCACCACCTAAAAACGCCTGTTCGAAGCGTCTTATAATACTCAATTCTTTGCTTCATTTATACAATTTTTTTAAAGCCCGAATGGCGCTGGAAACCCTTTGGAAGTGTGTTGTACGCTTTGAACCCTTCTTTCATTTTATGCGAGTGTTTGCAATATGATGTCATGGAATCTGAACGATTTTGGGACACAGGCCTAACAGCTTATTGGAAGCCGCGTGCGTGATTTCCAGAATGCTATTTTTGATCGTAAATTAAAGATACTTTGTTAGTGTATGAATTCTATTCTCTGACCGACATGCCTGCGTCTGTGGTTGCTGATTACGTGCTTGTAAAAGGTTTCCGCAAGGTTCCCCGACATTTCATCGCCCTCCGTTTGTGTGAACAGGTCAATCTGATCAGCCAGTTTGGTTACGCCACCGCTGTCGCGATGCATCGAGGGAACTTTAGTCTTTCTGCGCGTGTGACAACCTCGCTGGAAATCTGAGCGTAGCACGAGACGGCACGAACCGTCTCATGCACTACCGCCTATACTCCATCTTAGAGCCACTAAATGAGCTACGCGTAGAGAGAGAGGGTATCGGTACAGTCAGCACTCTGTTGCCGATACTGTTGTGGGCGCCGCCATCTTGGTGCTTGTGCAGAACAGACGCAACTGCCGATCGTCATTATTCAAAAGTGCGATTTCTTCGGGAATTTCCATCGGGAACAGAGTGCCGACTCTGTTCCTGATATTTCCAGAATGCTATTTTTGATCGTAAATTAAAAGATACTTTATTAGTGTATGAATCGTATTCTCTGGCCTAACACTTCCTAACACCGAGTATATTCGGTGTTAGGAAGCTCATCAAATACAGCTTCGCTCTATAGCGAACTGTTTGAACATTCGTTTAAACAATTCGCGAACGCGTGGACGGAAAAGCGTTTCCTGTGATTTCAGATAGAGCTTAAGAGAACTGGCTACCATGATTTTAAGCCACAATATGGGTAAGTGTCGTTACTCTGAAGCGTAGCTTGTTTAGTGGCACTACTCCATCTCACAAACATATGCAGTGCAGACAAAGGCAAGAATACGAGCGCGTGGCTTTGGAAAATGCGTAAGACGCACGAGTTCAAAAGAAAGCGTTCTACCGAGTTAGGCTCACGCGCCATGCGCCTTTGCTTTCCTGCAGATATTTGTGAGATGACTTTTCTGCGACGTGCGCTATCGAAAGCGTCGCTGTGGTCGCCCTTCCACGATTGGCCGAATGGCGACTATAACGTTAGCAAAAGATTTCTTTACCAACTGACAGTAGGAGTAATGGAAAAACTTCAATTTCGGTGGTTTTAGAACGCAGTGATTTCAGGTTCCCACATGCTAATTACAAACACCATCAAACTTGTTTTTCGCAAGATAATGACGGCACCAGAGGGAACCATAGGTTGGCGCCACCTGGCGCCACCAGAACATCTCACCGCTAATAGACCTTTCCATAAAAGGGCTCCTGGCCGGTTCTATTTTCAGTGTTCGTGCGCATTGGGCGTGATTTTCTCGTTCCCGAAGCGACGAACATGCGCGTGCTGGGCTGAGGAGATCACACGCTGGGCATGAGGACTCGTAATTAGGGTGCCTTCATGTGCGCTTTGCTTAGGGTGGAGTCATCCGGCCATTTTGTCCCACACTTTTATTTTCCTTTTTAGTTCAGAAGCGCGTGAAAGAGCGTGTCCCCGCACGCGTCTGTGGCGCCGACTGTGCTATGGCGACATTTTGTTTTCGTCGATTTCTTTGTATTTTCCCCGTGAGCGCGTGCTGTCGGCATCGGGTACTACAAAGGGTGGCATCACCCTAAACAGAAGGACATTGAGGCACCCTACTCGTAATTATTGGAATGGGGTATATATAGTTCCTATCAACGGTTCGTGTGAACAAAAGTAGCTGGATTGTGGGAAAGTAGCTCCAAGCTCCCCATATGGTCGCAATTTTGGCTTTTGAAATGAGGAATTTTTCTTTGGCCTTTCCATTCTTGGTGAGCCGATCTAAATTCGCTGATGACGGGTAGCTTTATAGAGACGATTCTTTCATACCAAGATTTTTCTATCCACACAACCGGCAAAACAAGCGTACATCTGCTAGCCAAACACAAACAAATACTAATATACAGACGACTACGACCTGGCAAGGCGATTGGCTAGTCGGTCTCCGTGGATATGGCACTCGCCATTTTGGCCCCTTAAAATTTTCGAAACTTTCTAGAGGGTCGTTCTAATCCAGTCGCACCAAGCTCACCATGAAGCGTCATCGCACTGAAGGCGTTCCTCGCCAATATAAGCATCTTTGGCGCTCTATATGCAAGCGAATTATCAATCATACCCATCTCCACGGATCTCCTACAATTACATTGTTCTTCTTGCGTATTTCGAGACAGGAAAATTATTTTTCAATGCCTCCGAGCACCGACATTGCATGTGGTGGTGGAACGAAGATGTACGCTTGTTTCGCCGGTGTGTGGTTAGCAAAATCTCGGTATACAAGAAACGCCTCCTTAAAGGGATACTACAACGAAATTTCGGCGCTCATTTTCTGGTCTATATGTGTTCAAAAGACCAGTATCACATGGAACATACCAATATCTTGTTAAAAAAGTCTCGAAAAGGAATTTTAAAACGAATTAAACGATTAGCAAAGAGCACCTGGTGGATGTCGCTAACGCCTCGTTTGTAATGCTCGTCTAGGAACCTTGACAGCTAGTGACGGAGGTCGCCTCGCTTCCGGCCACGACGAGAGAAGGGGAAGGAGGAACTCCCTCTTCCCCGAGAATCCCTTTTGTGTGTCGAAGAAGTCGCTATTGTCCCCCTACAAGATTATAGAAGATTAACCCGTCACTCAAAATTCGTACAAAAGCAGGCACTTCGGTGGCTGGAACGACTAGGCCATCCTCTCGACGTCAGCCTCGCCGTAGCTTTGCTCGTCTTGAGACGACCTACGTCACGATTGCGTTGGATGTCACGTGCTCTAAGGTGGGCCTTCTCCGAGCGCTTGCCAGAGTGTGCCGTTTATAACAAAAAATACAGCCACCAGGATCAAAATACAAACTTGCGATTGTCATTTACGGATATTGTGGATCATATTCAACCTATTTTTGAACACGACGGGAATATTTCAAATTTCGTTGAATGAAGTATCCCTTTAAAGCTACCCGTCACCAGCAAATTTAGATCGGCTCACCAAGAATGGAGAGGTCAAGGAGAAATCGCTCATTTAATGAGCCAAAAATGCGACCATGCGGAGAGCTTGGGGCTACTTTCCCACAATCCAGTTGCTTTAGGCGCGCCGGCACCTAAAGTAATTGGATCGTGCCAGAAATCACTCCACTTCAACGCGCTCATGAAACTCTTTTTATCGCCGTTGAGGTACGAAACAATGACGGAGCTTCGTCTAAGCAACGCTTGAGTTCTACTTGACGCAGTACTCGGAAAACGTCCTTAAAAACTAATTGTTTCCCATAGAAAAGTATAGGGAACCGGGCAAGCGACAGGCTACCGCTAGCCGTTTATTGAGTATTATCCTTACAAAAATTTTATAACTGGACTTATACTGAAAAGTCCGGATATGGATATACGAGGGCGAATCAGAAAGCCTTTACCCCTCTTTTTTATTAGCCAAAGTAAGGTACATACAGGTAATTACAAATATACGTACTATTCTACGTACCCTACAGAATTTGTCCACAGTCCCCACACCGGTTCAGACATTTGACTCATCGCAGCACTAAATTTGTGATGCCCCTGTGTTAAAATTCGTCCCACTGACTGTGTCACCACCGTCGGACTGCTACCTTGGCTTCATCGTTGCACGTAAATTGATGTCCTCCCAGGAACTTCTTCAGCGGAACCACAACGTGGAACTCACTAGGGGCGAGGTCCGGACTGTATGGTGGGTGGTCCAGACTCTCCCAGTGAAATGGCCGGAGCTTGTCGGCGGTTCTCATTGCCACGTGCGGCCTCGCATTGTCCTGGAGGATAACCACGTTGTCCACATCGAGAATCCCTTGGCGCTTTCGCCTGATGGCAGCCAGCAGACATGACAGTGTGGAACAATAACTGTCGGCATTGATGGTAGCACCTTGCGGCATGAAATCTGTTACAACGGACAGCAGAATGACTCGGTTGGTGGCCAAATGCAGAACTCCTTTATTCAGCAACGAACGAGTATATAAAGGCGGCTTGCCCAATGACGTCACAGAGCGTGACCAATCACACGCGTGGCCCACGCAGGCCGTCGTATCACTTCTCTCTTTCTTTAAAGTTGTAGTCTTTGCACCGGCTTCCGGACTCTGGAGGACCTCCGCAGCTCCGGCGGAGCTTCTGAAGATTGGACGGGCACGGCCGGTGGTGGAGTGGAAGTGCAGTCACTTGCCCTCCCTGGGCAGAATCTCTGCGGGCTCTGCTGCTCTGGTTGCGAAGGGGTCTGGTCTTCAGGCTTCAGGACGAGCCCTGTTGGTTCTTCCAGCTTCGGAGTCCTAGGCGTCCGGCGACGTATTTGGTCGAAGTGGCGTTGAGCTGGGCCCTCTGGAGTTTCCACCGTGGCCAGGCGAGAGCCCTTCGTGCCTTTGATGACACCCGGACTCCACCGCTCCCCTTGGCCGAAGTTGCGTACCCACACCGGGTCCCCTTGCTGGAACTGGCAAGGCCTGCCAGACTGTAAAGAAGGGGAGAGGGAGTTGGGAAGCTTATATCCAACCGCGACCGCAATCTGTAGCCCAGCAACAATTCCGACGGTGACTTGCCACAGGGTAGCGGAGCACGTCGGTAGCCGAGCAAAACTTGCGCCAGTTTCTTTTCAAGGTCGTTGATCGCAGCAAGCTTTGCAAGACCGTCCTTTACTGTCCGCACCGCGCGCTCCGCGAGGCCATTGGATTGTGGATGATACGGTGCACTTCGTATGTGGGTTATGCCGTTGTCAGCCACGAACTTCGCGAACTGCTGGCTTGTGAACTGGGGGCCGTTATCTGACACAATAGTTCTCGGTAACCCAAAACGAGCGAACAATTCCCTGAGTCTACCGATCGTTATCTCTGTGGTTGATGACCGGACCGGAATTGCCTCTATCCATTTTGTGTGCGAGTCTACGATTATCAACAGCATGCGACCATCGACTGGTCCGGCATAGTCTATATGTAACCGGGACCATCTTGTGCCCGTTTCCGGCCAACTAACAGGCACATTCCGCGACGGCATTGGCTGAGCCTGCACACATGGAATGCAAGAGCTCGCGAGGTCGTCGATCTCACCATCCACTCCCGGCCACCAGAACAGGGTCCGAGCGAGCCTCTTCATGGTGGAAGCTCCTTGGTGGGACTCGTGTAGAATAGCGAGCATGGCGCCTCGGGCTGCTGAGGGCACTACCACTCGGTGGCCCCAGTAAAGAAGACCTTCTGCAGTGGAGAGTTCCATCCTTCTGGAAAAGTAAGGTTGAAGTTGTGAATCACACTTCGAAAGCGCCTTAGGCCACCCTTTTTTCACAAAGGTTTTGACGATGGACAGCTCTTCATCTTCGTCTGTAAGCGTTCGTAACCTGTGCGCTGGGATGGGCAAACTGTCTAGGTGCTCAATTGACAGCGTGTATTCTGGCAGGAAGTCCGACTGTTGAGCGTCGGAACTTGGCACGGGTAAGCGGCTAAGAGCATCCGCATTCGCGTTGTGCTTTCCAGCCCTGTATTCAATGTGGTACTGATATTGGCCTAGTAGGAGTGCCCATCTTTGTATTCGTGCTGACGCCATTGCCGGCACTGGTCTGTCTTCCCGTAGGAGTCCCACTAGGGGTTGGTGGTCTGTGACTAACACGAACTCTCGGCCCAACAGGTAGTCGCGGAACTTAGTTACGCCGAACACTAGCGCCAGGGCTTCTTTTTCTAATTGCGAATAGTTTCGTTCGGCCGACGACAGCGTGCGCGAACGGAACGCCACGGGCTTGTCTACAGTCCCAACACGGTGCGATATAACAGCTCCGATGCCTACTGGAGACGCGTCGCATTCCAGTCTCACAACCTGACCCGGGTCAAAGTACGACAACATTGGAGAGCTTAACAGAGCTTCCTTAGCTTGCTGATACGAGCTTTCTTGTTGAGGACTCCACTTCCAGCTTTGTTCTGTTTGAAGTAATCGGTAGAGCGGCGCCAGAAGAGTGGACATGTGCGGTAAAAACCGGTGATAGTACGTAAGCAGACCCAAAAAGGAACGTAGCTCACTTACATTCGTGGGCCGAGGTGAGTCTCGTATAGCAGCCAGGTTCCTTTCCAGAGGATGCAACCCGTCCCTGTCGATGCGATGGCCCAAGTATACGATCGACTGTTGTCGCAGATGACACTTCTCCGCCTTCAGTTTGACTCCGTTCTCCTGGAGTCTGTGCAGAACCTTGCTCAAGATCTGGTCCTTTCCATCGGGGTGCTCTGCCACAAGAACGTCGTCGAGGTACACTTGAACGGCAGGAAGACCTGCCAGGATGGTCTCCATTCGTCGCTGAAAGATTGCCGGAGCAGACGCGACCCCAAAAGGAAGTCGGTTGTAGCAGAACAACCCTTTTTGAGTGTTGATGACGGCCAGCTTCTTCGCTTCCTCAGCCAAGACTATCTGGTTGTACGCATCCTTAAAGGGGCCCTGCAACAACGTTTTGACTGGTTTTTAATTTGCACCAAACTTAAGCGCACTGAACGTAGTAACTTAATGACAACTCTTCTTTTCGCAAAATTCGCTTTATTTTAAAAGTTATAGGCAAATTAGAATTACAAACACAAGCAAAAAATAACCTCCTTCATGACGTCGTAGGTCCTGGCTTGAGTGGCCGTGAACTAGAGGAGGGATAGTGAGCTCATCGAGCTATCACGGCTGCCGCACTCCGTGTCGACGGCTCGAGAGGGCGCCACTAAAGCGTGTGTTGGATAGGCTGTATGAAGCGGGCGGCCAGGGCGGCTCGCATTGCATTTGCTGCGCGATTAAAGACTATTTCGGCATAACACTTCATTGGCCACAAACGACAGCAAACACGGGGTAAAGATCAGTACAGAACGGGAGCCACTTCGCGCTGCCATACCGCCAAATGGGCTTTCTACGCTCCGGGACCTTTCTACGCTCGCCGTTCGTCGGCGCCTCATCCCACTAGCCCTTTCTAATATGCGCCGCTTTTCCGCCGCTTGGTGGCAGGTATGTCGACGGGTCATTTCTTGTTTCCGTACTTTATAAACTGCATTTGTTTCTTTTCTGATCTAAAATACTGAACAAAAACTACTTCCATACATAATTGAAACGGTTCGCGACACTTATATTTTGTATCTCGACTAAAAGAAAAAGCTTTTAGCGGCTCTGACCAGTAGTAAGCCCAGGACCTAAAACGTCACATTTTGCGCGCTTTCGGTACCGCGGGTCGCCCTCGTCGGTGGAGGAGGTTTCCGCGTCGTCCGGTTAAAATATGACGCGCTGATATTTAGTTACTCTCTCCGTGCCCGCTGGCTTGCCCGAACCCCAAGAGACGTGGAAACCGCAAAAAAGGTAGACGCTTAAATATGATTGCAGGGCCCCTTTAAGGTCGAGGGTGGTGAACAACGTTCCGCCACGAAGGGTTGCAAAAATGTCTTCGATGTTCGGCAAGGGGTATTGCTCGGTTATGCAGGCAGCGTTGATGGTGGTTTTGAAGTCACCGCAGATGCGAATGGACCCGTCCTTTTTCACCACTGGCACGATGGGTGCTGCCCACTCCGAGTGTGTCACTGGTGACAATATTCCTTCGCTCACCAGACGGCTTAGCTCCGCTTCCACCTTGTCACGAAGTGCGTATGGTACTGGACGCGCTTTGTGAAACTTCGGTTGCACACCTTCCTTAACGTAGAATTTCACGGGAGCTCCGCGTACGCACCCCAAGCCTGGCTGAAGAAGCTCCGAAAACTCGTCCAGTACGCCGCTCCTGTATCCTGTAGGAGTCTCTTCCACGACGGCCAGAACCGTAGGCGGCAGCAATGCAAACTGCTGGATAAGGTCTCTGCCGCAAAGACTTGGTCCGGTGCAGTTGACGACAACCAGAGTGGCCGGCACAGTCCTGTCGCCGAACGTTGCTGGGAGATGCAGTTGGCCCAGGATGGGCAACTTGCCCAAATAACAGCGAAGCTGCAGCGTGCACTTGGCGAGACGTGGCCAGCTGAGGCGGTGCTTGAGATACACGTCACGAGATACGATGCAGAACGGCGATCCCGTATCGATTATCATGTTCAGGGCGACGCCCCCCCCCCCCCCATCGGATCAACCTGCGAAAGGAGGGAGTTACGCTTTGCTTGCTTTCTGTTTGCTGGACTGCAAAGGTTGTTGCGATGTCAAATTCTTCTGATTCCGGTGGTTCGCTCGTGGACTGCAACGCGTGCGCCCCCTGTCATTCTCGTCACTCCTCTGGCGGCCCGAATGCGCGCGGCATTTCTTCGCAAAATGGCCTTGCTTCCCGCAGCGAAAACATTGCGCATTTTTGTTTCTGCATTCATCGGCTCGATGCCCCCGGCCTCCGCATCGTGCACAGTCACCGGACTGCCTTATCTTTCCGGTGCTCCCTCGGGTGTAGTTATTGTAACGTGTTCTGTTACTCAGATTACATACCGATGCATCGCTGTTATCTGGCTGCGTCATGGCGCTGACTTCCCTTGCAGCGGCCTCCGCTGCTGCGGCAATGGCTTCAGCTTCCGCGAACGTCAACTCGGCCCGTGCTAGAAGCGTTCGCTGAACGGTGCGGTCTCGAATGCCACAAACAGTGCGGTCACGAAGCATACGCTGAAGGCTTGTACCAAAGTTGCACTCGTTTGCGAGCTTGCGGAGTTCAACAATGTACTCCTGAACAGTCTCGCCGTCCACTTGGCTCCTTGTAAAAAACTTGTAACTTGCGGCAATCTCGTTTTGTTTCGGGGCGTAGTGTTGGTTGAGTAAGGAAACCGCTTCTTCGTAACTCAACTCATTCACCTTGCGGGGAGCGCAGCTGCCCGCTAGCACGCTTATCGTTTTCGTAGCGAGTGCGGCGACCAACAGTGCTCTTTTCTTGTCCTGTGTCGTAATGCCATTGCCTTCGAAATAGGCTTCGATGCGAGTCAAATAAATGTCCCACTTATCTTGCGCTTCGTCGAAGCTCGGAAAGCAGAAGCTTGTGGCCATGGCTTGTGGCGAACGGCGAACGGGTGTCGGCGGGCGGGCTTGTGGCCATGAGTTGAAGCGCCGAAAACAATAAAGTGCCGCGGCGCGGGGTTCGTACCCGTCGTCGCCACTGTTACAACGGACAGCAGAATGACTCGGTTGGTGGCCAAATGCAGAACTCCTTTATTCAGCAACGAACGAGTATATAAAGGTGGCTTGCCCAATGACGTCACAGAGCGTGACCAATCACACGCGTGGCCCACGCAGGCCGTCGTATCAAAATCCAGCAGGAGCGGTCCACAGCGATCCTAGAAGATCGTTAACATCACTTTCCCAACAAATGGCACTGAACGATATTTTTTGTTGTTGCAGGCGAACCTGGGTTTTTTACATCATGCTCTGCTGCTTCGATTCCGGCGTGAAATGCAGTATCCACGTTTCGTCGCCAGTAACAATGCGGTCCAGGAAACGTTCACCCCCTCGGCATTCCGTTGTAGATGATTCAGTGAAACAATCATTCGCTTGCCTTTCATCATGTCATCCAACTGCTTAGGCACCCCCGACATGAAACCTTCCGGTACCCTGAGGACCCGTGAACGATGTCTTAAACACTCCCATACGAAATGCCAAGCTCTCGGGAAATCTCCTTGAGGTGCACACGCCGATCCGCTTTCACCATTGTATCCACGCGGGAAATGTTGCCTTTAGTCAGCGACCGTACGCGGCCTCCCCAAACGCTCATTGCCATGCAAGTCTTCATGGCCTTTGTGAACTCGCACCACCACCACCTCACACTTCTCAAAGCGAGACACCTTTCCTCGTACGAGGGCTGCATTTCCCTGCGGATTTCGATGGGCATCCGTCCCTTGCTCCATAGAAAACGAATCACACTAAGGTGCTTGTACGCCGTGGACGTGTAAAGCACAACCGCCATCTTCAACATCTGACTCCACCGCCAAGCCGCGGAGCTACCGGCAGATAACTCCTGGCCGGTCCAAGAAAGATCCACCGCTGAAAATGGATATGTTGACTTCGCATTTACAGCCGTAATTTGGCTAAAAAAATATATGGGCAAAGATTTCCTGATTCGCCCTCGTATAAGGAATTGGATATGGTCACATACGCATATAAGGTCCATATACTCCCCTTATATGTATATCCGTCCATACCTGCCCAATTCCTTGTATGCCTATATCTGGATTACTTTATATAATTCCATATCTGAAGCTGGCAAATAAGTGTGTTTCAGCCCCATTTATGGCAATCTTATATTGCCGTTTTCTAGCTATCTAAAAAGACTACAAGCTGAAAACTGAGAAAACTCCAACACATCTTTTAGTAAAAATCAGTACAGAATCAGTGTACTGAAGATGTACTGACAATGTACTTAGAGGATGCTCTAATACCCTACTCATTTCACACCTTTATGAAACAAATTATATTTTCTCCGTACCTATAGCACGCTGCAAGTGCAGCGTGCTATAGGCAGCTATAACACATTGCAAGTACACCGTAAGTACAGTACATGTGTACATTTATTATATTGCAAGTGGGCTCCTAATAGACTATGAGCACACCTTATGTAGACTAGAAGGATACCTTCGGTGTAATATCAACATAAATTATTTGGGCACGTTTCTGACGCAGCGCTCGGCTTGACGAAGCCGAACGTTGTGTCAGCGTTTGGATGCGTATGCATGCCCCGCGCTCGCGCACACTCGAATCCACATCAAGGAGCAAACGCGCGCAAGAGAGGGTTTGCTGTGCGTGCGCGTGTGACTAGTGTGTTTGCGTGTGCCTAGCGTGTTTTCGATGCGTGCGTGCATTTCTTTAACATTTCACAAATGAAGAAACATTATTAGGTGAAGCGTTAAAACAAGTAATTAATGTAAAGCAAGTGCTGGCAGGGACACGAACTATACGACTATTTGCCATGTACCCGTTCGAATTATCCACTTCTGATAACATCGCGAACGCCGAAGATGTTTCTTAAACACGGCGTAGCAGAGACGCGTGCACGGGTGCAGACATAGTGTAGAAATGAACACCTGAAAAATATAAAGGGAAAATGTTTATCTGCATTGCAACCAGCATGCAAAACTAAGAAATCAATACAATTTCCTGAAGTTGCTTCGAGGCGCGACAGATCGCACGAATTTCGATCAAGCAACGCGCGAACGAACGTGATACGTAAATAAAACTTGACGGCGTACTTACGATATATAAACAGCGAACTCTAAATGCAGTCGCACAGCACAATCACAAGTAGACCCTTTGGGAAGACCGTAACTCGCTCAGCGCTTGAGATGAAACGCGGTAGCGTTAATACACACGGCCCATTTTGCTACTCCCGAGTCGAACTGGACGTCTACCAGAGACTCCCACAAATGAGGGCCAAAAACGCTGGAGGATTTGAGTGTGTAAGCAGCTGGCCCTGCCTACACACTGAAGTCACCGGTGAGAGGGTCAGAATCTCACACTTGGCAAAGCCATCTCTCAACCGTTCTGGCAAAATACTATCCCAAGTTCAGATAAACGACCCTTTCAGAATACCAAACTCTCACCGAGTATACTCTGGTTTCTTCAGGAAATCGGATGCGACATTGTTTCAGACTTTTCCGTTGATATAAAAGACATGTACTATTTCATTCGCCATGTCACTCTTCTACGGATCCTTCGTAAAACTATCGAAGAGCAAGGCGTTCAACGCCTCCAAAATGCAACTGGGATGAACCTCGACAGCTTCCTGGAGCTCTTAGGTCCAGGACCTTACGGCGACTGTTGTGTCTCACCAGGGCCAGCAATATGTACAAAACCCTGGTGTTTGCATAGGTTCCCGAGTTGCCCCATATCTGTGCGATATATAGCTTGCAGCACGCGGGAAGACCATTCAAGATAATCTGCAAAATTATCGCATCGAGGCCATCTTCCGATACGTAGATGACTTTTTGTACTGTGCAACTCTGAAGTAGGCGAGCGTAATGATGGGTGTTTAAAAGTAGTCATGCGCAGCTTTTACCAAAGCTGTCTTGGACTTTCCTTCACCCATGAACTTCCTGTAAACCGCTGTATTCGGTTTCTCGATCTCTCCTTAAAGTTCACAAGCACACACGTATGCTGGATGTATCAAGCCAGATCCTGTAAAGGATTTCTTCCGAGTGATTCCGAACATTCAAAAACTGTGAAACGAGGATCGGCTACTACAGCTCTTGTCTCGGCACCACAGAAATATTGCCCCCATAGGCTCGAGCGCTGTTTTAAAATACAGATCTCTAGGCTTCAAGACTCTGGATACATGAGCACACTCCTGGTACCTGTTTGTGAAAACATACGCAAGCAGGTACGACGCAAACCAAGAGCGACTGCACAACCACCAAAAAAGAAGCCTCCTAAACGTCTAGTGGTGTTGCCATCTATCCGCGGTATTACACATCGCCTTGAAAAGATCGCTGGCCGACATGGAATACAAGTCGTCTTCTCAGCTCCCAACAGGGCATATGCCATGTGCCGCAAGGTTAACGGTGAGGCCAACAACAACGAAAAGAATACGTGCGGCACCGCACACAGGACTCAATACGCCCCATGTGAAAGCGCTGTTGTTTACGACATTCCGCTGTCATGTGGGAAATGTCACATCGGACAAACTGGGCGCTGTGTCAATAGGGAGTCTTAGTAGATTGTTTTCAAAGGCCCGCTACCGCTACGAGCGCGCGCTTCAGAGCATGCATCGAAGTGGCAGCGCGAGCTCCCGCTACGATTAGCGTGGCCTGAAAACACGATCTACTAAAACTCTCTAATGACAGCACCAGAGAACACGCCGCCTCCGTGCGCACAATTGCAGCAGCGGGCCATCTTCCAGCGCATTGTCGCGAATGCCAATGTGCTCCCTTTTTCTCAAACATCACCATCATGGCTAGACACAAAAAAACAAAACAGATCGCAAGGGAAATCCTAGAGTCCCTAGCCATTGAGGAGAAGAAGGACGATTGTGTAAGCACTGCCTCCATTCTGCTACATACAAAAGGAAAGAAGTATTTGCAGGAAATGCTCCCTGTGTAAAATAGCCTGAATGAGCCCACAGATGACAAACAAAACAAATTAGTCGTTTATACAGCAGGAGTTTAGTCTGCCAGAACATGGCGACATTGTTACCCACTGTAGATAAGCAATTTAGCCAGTGCGGTACAACCGCTAGCCTGGGGTCTTTAACGTGCGCCACGCAGTAGTGATACACGACCGCACGCCGGTACGATACTCATCCAGATCGAAACGGGCAGGGGTGGGGATTGAACCCAGGATCCCTGGGTTCTGCACCCACAGATGACGTTACCTCTGGGTATGCAAGGTTTTCAAACTGAAGTGATGAAGACGAGGGAGAATTATTTCTTCTATTCTCTGTTTCACCTTATGATGTACCGCAGGAAAGGTTACAAGCGCGAGCTCCTTACTCTAGGGCACAGCTTGGCGGCACAAGCTCTCGCGCATTAAGGGCAGCTGCCAACGCTGTGAGCTCGCGCTTCTGGCCTTCGCTGCGGTACAACATAAGGTGAGACGGAGTATAGGCAATAATGAAAGTCGACGAAGGAAAAGATGTTATTCAGCAAATGGTTGTTAGCTCCAGCGGAGTGCATGTGTATGTTCCTTGTCTCTATCTTGTATATTTCTTCCTTCGTTCAGCTGCAAACCTCACAAGCATGAATAACCAACCAGCTCAGCTTCAGGTAATCACAAGTTCAACCTCGGGGCATATTCAATGTGGAGGTGGAAGTGCTCAATAGGTACCGCACAGGGGGGCTATGTTGCACGTTTTGGACTCCCAGGAGACTAGGGAGAAGGAGGTGACGTAGGTGCGAATGAACGTATCTTAGCAACACCACGCATCGCGGAAACTCACCGTCATCAGCGACTCCACCAATCAACATCCAAAGAGCGTTGTTGACGTCACTTCCTTCTTCCTAGTCTCCTGGGAGTCCAAAACGTGCCACATAGCCCCCATGATTCCCTTACTTTCTCAGTGGGGGGTAGGTGTATGTGGGTCTCTGCGGACCCCGTAGATATATCCCCTGCAGTCTGAATGGCTTCTCTCTGCGGACCCCGTAGGGACTCCGTGCAGACCCTGTATGGCTTCTCGGCAGACCCCATAAGGACCCTGTGTAGACCCTCTGTAGGCCCTGTATGGCTTCTCTGTAGACCCCATAAGGACCCTGTGTAGACCCTGCACTCTTAAAAAAGCTATTAAAAAGCATGTTCTTGCGTAAAAACAAACGGAAAAAAGCTCTTTTTGTAGAAACTTCTATACGAGATTAGTACAGAATGACAGGAGCGTGATGCTTGCATAAAATTTTAGAGTATAGGGTTTTGCGGCACAATTAATATTGTTTTTATACAGCCATATGTCTCACCGGTGACTTCAGATCAGTGTTGCGGAATGGGCACCCCCATTCCATTCCAATTCCATTCCGGGGAATCAGAGTTTTCGATAATTCCATTCCTTTCAACTCCTAGGAATGGGGACACTGGGCCCATTCCCACTCCTGGAATGGCTGAATCGTTCCATTCCATTCCTCTAATTCCTAAACGTAAAAAATGGCTCTTGACAGCTACATTGTGTTGCAGGGTTGGGCAGAAATACTCAAAAATGTATTTGGAAATACAAATACTGGGACAGATGAAAATAGTAGCTAAAATACTGATACTCAAATATATCTGTAAAAATGCATCGCGATACATATTGGAAATACATTTTAAAAGAAGCAAAAAGTCTTTGGAAATACAAATACATGAATACATTTTAGGGAGGGCAAAAATACAAATACTGATATAATGCAATACATTTTTCAAATTTCTTTGAGACGCCAACTGAGATGAGGCTTCAAGTATGAAGTGGAAGTTTTTTATCCCGAAATTACTATCCCGCAGGCTTGGCACTTCGCCTTGAAGGTAGTGGTTCCGGACGGAGAGGAGTCTTCAATGGGTTAAAAAAACGTTTCATCAAGGACTGACCGCGGTCCCTTCCCTGACATCCTGTCTGTCTTTTTTTTATAATAATAAATAAATAAAAAAAATATATAGAACCGGGCCCATTCCATTCCCATTCCATTCCGGGCAAAAGGCATCTAATTCCATTCCCATTCCATTCCCTTCAACGTTGCCGCCATTCGATTCCCACTCCATTCCGCGGTCATGAAAATGCGGAATGATTCCGGAATCATTCCCACTCCGGAGTGGCAACTCCGCAACACTGCTTCAGATAGCGCGTCCCGACCTGGGCGCGTCTTAACTTCGGTGGGAATTCGAGACATGTCCGTCTGGGAGACGGGGGTTGGCGAGTGGTAAACCATTCGCGAAACCAAAAGTAGGAACGACTTTTGGTTTCGCGAATGGTTTAGAGCGAATGGTTAGAGCGAATTCAAAGCAACACTTGTCTCATTGCCACGGTCCAAAACAAAAAAGAAAAAAAAGCACGAAGTGTGAAAGAAGGTTGAATTGCTAGCCACCAGATGGCAGGCACAGGCAGAGTAATTGTAAATATATAGGCTATGAGGCGCTAAATACCGTCCAATTCATCGGCCACAAAAAACAAAAACAAAATATTTGCTCTACTATTACGATATACGCCTCTATATTATACCCACACATAGCCCTCGCGTGCCACTACATACGATACAGTACAATTCTCATACAGGGAGAACATACACAACACCTAAAAGCGTCAACATTAACGCACACTGCCCCCTTCACTGACTGGGTACACTGCGCTTCCGCCTTTTACTGTCGTCGTTTTGAGGGTACGGATTTTCTCGATGAGCACCTAGCACTAAATAATATTCCCAGCATGTTGATTTTTCCTCAGTAGTGTCATATCTCCGAAAGTACGTCCAAAGGCTCAGGGACTGAATCTCATAGTAAAAGGTAAACGCTCATGCCGTAATTATTTGAAAACCAATAAAACTAGCCGCACCACTTGAGGTTCCAAGCCTTGCGTTTGCTTCCCCGCACAGCACGTCGTAGAATGGCGCGAATGGACGCCAGTTTTTCTATCGTAGTATTTGTTTTTCTATTTGTGCTGTTCTCGTGCAGCTGCAATTGTCGTCTTGAATTAATTTATGTAGAGGGGATATTTACTCAGCTGGAGTCAATGCTTCACGGGCAGAGAAATCGCGTTTCGACCAACAAAAATGCAGTCAACGCCGCGACTTGCGGCACGTGTTAGGTGTACGGAGCTACGTCGTGATGATCTCGAAAACTGCTAGCGCTTATCCAAGCGTGCCACTGAGAGGGCAGTTTCTGCAGGAACCGTAGTATATTTAAACAACAAAATAAAGTGTTGGTTTTTTTGCCGATGTTGCTTACCATCCCACCTTAAGGCTAAATCCCAAACTGTAAACATACGTACGTTCCTTTATATTTCAAGACAGTTCAGTCCTTTCCCCAGAGCGCAATCGCTCTCGGGGAGGGGACAACAGGATATCGCAGACGACAGTCACATTGGACACTGTACGATAGGAGCTATACGGTTCAGACCAGTGTTCCAACATGAGTATCCTCAGGTCGGTCGATTGCACCGTAATCACTCAAGTGGTCTTAAATTTGTTAAATGTAAAACATAAATATAATGTCAACCTGCGACACCCCGCCGCCTCCGATCACGGCCCAACCAGCGGCATCAATGCCCGACAGATTACGTCATCTCATCTAGCTGTTAGGCCACTGATACGCCAATCCACGGTCAAATCGGCAACAATGCCAGTCTTCGTTCACGACACACAACACTGTGATCACGTTGTTGACATTGTCACCTCTGCTTAGGTTTTGATGTGCGTTATATGGAAGAAGGGAGAGATGTATGTAGTACAGGTAATAACAGGACTGATATAGGCGGACGACAAAGTATACTTATGGCAGATAACCAGAATACTTTACAGGGACTAGCTGGAATATGTGGAAAGAAAGGGGACACCTTGAGCATGAGTTTTAGTAGTGACAAGTCTGGAGTAATTGTGTTTAACGACGAAAAGAGGGAACCCCTGAGGTAACAAGACATTGTAATACACCATGTAGGAAAATACAAATAAATGGGAGTCTGGCTCAATGAGGGAAGGAAATATCTAGAGGAACGTGAGGAGAATATAATTTGAAAGGGGAAATGCAATTTATCTATTATTAAGCTAACGGCACTATGGAACTATAATAGATGTGGAGTGGTCAGAGGTATACGGAAAGGAGTGATGGTACCGGGACCATCTTTTGGCAATCGGGTACAGTTCATGAAATCAGAGGTTCAATCATGACTAGAAATTCGACAAAGAAGCGTAGGCAGATTGGCACTGGGAGCACATTGAAAGACACCAAATGTGGGAGTACAGGGGGACATGGGCTGGTCGTCTTTTGAGAGCAGGGCGGCAATTAGTAAGTTGAAATTGGGACAAAGGTTGACCGAAATTGATGATACGTGGTGGACACGGAAGGTATTCAAGTATGTATACATGAAAAGTTTAAATACGGAATGGACAAACCGAACCATAAAGCTTACATTTAAATACCTACACCAAGGCATGTAGTTGGGCTAGTTGGTTGTACATTGTGATTGGTGGGAACAGCGCAAAAAAGACGTAGGACGATGTCGAAGAAACACACAGACAGGGCGCTGTCTGTGTGTTTCTTCGACCTACACACTAGTGATGGGGCTGAGCAGACTACTTCAGTGGAAAAGGGAGTGAAAGAGGCAGAAATAAAAATGTGGGAGGTAAGAATGCAAGAAAAATTAGCTCTAAATTATGTACAGGACGTAAAAACAGGACATAAGAAAGGAAAATCTGTTTTGACAATTCGCTGAAAAGTTATTTACTGCTTGAGGCGAGAACGGGAGTTTTGAGGGACGAGGTCGTATAGGGTCAAATATCAGGAGACAGACACATTATGTGCTGCCTGCCATAATGAGAATGAGACACTAGAGCACTTGGTTTCGAAGTGCACGGGGCTTCGCCCTGCCCTCCCTGAAGGAATAGCAGATTTGGCCCGGGCCCTGGGTTTTGCTGGCTACTATGGAAGGACGAAAAAAAAAGGATTACAGTCACAAGGAAGCGATTAGAAGATTGGTGAAAATTATCTAAAGAAAATTTAATGATGCATAACTAACTAGCACTGCTGGGGACAGGCGCGGGAGAGAGGAAATTTCAGACTTTCACCCGCGTGGCTCCGGCCTAAGTTTCAACCCTGTACCCAGTGGGTCCGGTGCTGGGGTAACACCGACAAGGATTGACCAGAGGCAAATATGCGACTCCCTCGCCGGAGAACAAAGCGGGAGGTTATGTTTTTTGTGTGTGTTTTTTGTCAGATATTTTGAAGGCCGTCCTGGTGATATCCCACACCTCCTGGTGATAGTTAGGAAGAGAAAATTGGCATAAAAGGGCAGGAGGAACCATATGGTTGTCTTTTTAGACTTAGGCTACACTCTAAAAAAAAAGCGTATGCTCTTACACTCCTTGTCACATATACGACACCCCAAAACTTCAGTTGTATGTACAGCGCACTGACGTTGTACCGACGCTACCAAATTTCACGAGCGGCTTGATAGCCGAGTTGTACAATGCATTAAAAAAGATAATGTAAGTATGACCGACTGCAAAAAAAACAAAAAGTTATCGGGTTTTCTAGGCTCAACTGCAAAACCTGTGTTTTTTTTCCTGTAGACTTGATACGTACTTTAGCTGCTTTAATATGTTATATCGCACCGTCATCAACCCCCTCGCAAAAGTTGGGGCAGTCAGTTCGACGTCAGTGCGCTGTACGTCGAACTGAAGTTTTGGGGTGTCTTATATGGGACAAGGGGTGTAAGGTCTACACCCCCTTTTTTAGAGTGTAGGTGGCGCAAGCTACCGCCCCTTGCAAAGGTTATAGCCATTAATATCCATCCATCCATTCATGTTGCTGACAGGGGGAGGGGGAAGGAAAAGGGAACACGGGCAGCGTAATGTCGGCCATGATAAAAGTCATAAAACTTGTAGGTAAATCTCGTCAGCTTTAGAGAAACAACTTGTTTCTTTGAATCTTGAAGAAAAGTAAACGTATTTTATTTATCATGCTTCATACAGACTTCCACATCTTTGATTACTAAAATAAAACCGACGTTTCTGAAGTTTAGTCAGTCCTTTTAGAGAAATATGTGCTTTGATTTCGAGTTAATTTGTTTAGTTCCGGATTATCGTAAACATCGTCGAAGTCAAAATCGCCTACAGTTATCGGCGAACTGTCACTGGGACGTTAATTAGCACTCTCCTCAAGCACGTCATAGGCAAGAACATCGTTGATGAAACCCACTAGAATGGTCGTGTAAGTTTCATTTTAATCCTCTTAAAAATATATGCAGTGTTTAAAAAAAACACTACGCATTGTGATCTTTTAGCCTGCCTTTATCTGATTCAAATGTTACAGAGGGATTTCTGAAAATTCCCAACGAGGAAATGAGGCCTGTTTCCCGTAACACGTACCATTCATCTTCATGTATTCAGGTCCTTCGTCGGTCGCTATTACCTCGTTGGGAATTTCCAAAATCATTTATAACTTTTGGACAAAATAAAGGCAAGCTCTGACACTTTGGCGTCTGGAACTGTCAGCTAGCTCTACATTTGGACGAAGACGGAGCGTTAGACGATGCGTTTAAGTTTAAACAAAAAAACGCTGTTTTTTTATTGACACTTTTAATTGAATAACTGCGACACTGAGCAAAGCAGGTCAATATCACTGTCTTCTTACCCGTGACAAATTTTATTTTTATCAACGCAGCGAATACTGTCTGGACACTCGCTGACGCTGTAAGAAATTTCTGTATCAAGTTGACATAGTTTTCTTGGCAACATTTATTTACCGAGACATAGCCCACAAATCGTTTCCCAGTTCCTCAGAGTGGGACAAAAAGAGGAGGACTGAGTTGGAGTTTCTCAAAGCAACTTCAACCGCATTCCTGCTCTTGAGGTCGGGGTGAGGTGGACCCGGCCAATATGGGTATGAGGTGGATAAAAATTAGCTAGTTTAATTGCCTCACAGAGAGCGCGCGGAGCCTCCTAAAAGTAATAGCATTCAATCATGAGCTTCAGCCAAACGGGGCACAAGTGAAATTGCCACACATATGCACAGTCACTTCTAAGATAGCCGCCACAATGACACTCGCAATAATGAATTCAGTACTTGCTCCCTCTCTGGCCTTCACTCTTTCTCGACAGATGGCGCTCGTGGCCACGCCGGCCCCATTTGCGGGCTTGACACCCGAGAGACTCGATCGATGACAATCACTTGGAAACAACACAAAAAGGAAGAAAAGCAGGGCCTATCCTCCCGTCGGCGCGCTCTTGCCAGTCTTGCCAGTGTTGACACAAATCCGCGGTCCTGGACGTCTCAGGCGTGCTTATCGCGGTCTCGGAGCCAAGAGGAATGAACGTCAATCACCGGGGCTCTTCCGTCTTCTTGAGGCGTCGGCTCGCGGCTTGAGGCTGGGCCTCCGGAGCGGGTCCCGACCAAGAACGTCGCTGAGAGAAAAGCCGATGCATCGAAGCACTCAATGCTTGACTCACATGGTGCGACTTTACTGATGCGGTATCTCTCGCGCTGCAAGAAAAGTGTAGTAGGAGCTGCCAGTGCCAGACGTCGCAGCTGCGAATTTGCAAGCAAAATCGCACAGTATCAGGTTTAAGCCCATTGCTCGGTATCACGAACACTGAACGCTTAGCATATACAGGGTGTCTTCTAATGCGTCAGCATTAGTACCCTGGTACGCGCGCTGACTTTGGACTGGTTTGGAGCACACGTATATAAAGTTCGCAACGTCGCCATGGGATGGCGCCTGAAAACTGGCTAGGAAACACCTTCATGCAAGCGCCGACAGATGGCGGCGGGGTGCATATTTCGAGAGGCTTGGCGTAGGACGCATAGCAACGGAGGCCACGCTGGATTGGCTGGTTATAGGAAGCGACGCCGTGACGTAACACCTAGCAACCGAAGATCGCCGGAGACGTCCCCCTTCGCCAGTTTCGGCGCCGCGCAGTGGGGATGACTGGTGTTCCACTGGGGTGCGTGTTAACCCACCCCGGCCTCCCCGTTCACGCCGCTTCAAATTAAGCTGTATCACGCGCAGAGGGACGACACTTCGCGGCAACAGTCTGCAGATGGCTTATTAAAATATTGATTAACCCCCCTTGGGCCGCCCGTACACGCTGCTTCGCGGCGCCCAGCCGGCGGCCCAAGTATACGCCCTAGCCCCGCTGTCCCCCACTGCACCTCGGTTGCCACGTGTAACGTCCGCCGTCGCTCTAACCAGCCAATCCTGTGCGGCCGACGTCCTTTATGCACACGCTAAGTGACCTGATCTGCTTCAATTTCGGGAATGTTCACCCGTGGAAAAGTGCTGAGAGACTGCATTCACCACGCTTTGCTATATATAACCGCTGCGCGAAATGCTAACGCATTTCTTCGAGAGGCAGCGGCGAGTTCGTATTATTTTTTGTGTGTGTTGGTTTTGGACATCCTGACGTTGTAATCACTTTTGGGGGAAGTTTGGGCTTCGTGCCAGAACCCCTCACGAAGCGTCCGAATCCATCAGTTTGAACTTCAGCTGGTGTATTTTGATACCACAATGAAGGGCTGCGAGAGTTCTAGCGACGAAAGCGGTCAAGCCTTCTGGAGCACGCCGGCATGCTGCTCGAATCCCTCTGTGAACGGAGTTGTTTGTCAGTTGCCGAATTTTCGGATTGCTCCTGTCGTTGTGAAAGTGCGTGTGCGGTGCGTGGTGCAGTTTCTGTGAACCTATGAACACCAGGCATCGGACGCCATCAGGACTTGACGACCGCAAAAAGGGTTTTATTATTTTCTTCCTGATTTTTTTCGGCAAACTTTCTTCAGCGGTTGCGGTCGTAACGAGGTTTTAAGACTGGTGTAAAAAAGTGTTCGTCATTGTTGTGTGTTTTTACTAGCTTGTGCTAGTATTGTTGCGAGGCAAGAAAAGCGGATTTATGTTAGTGTTCTTTGGTCGGTTAACTTAGTGGTCTGGCCTGCACGCTTAGTCCCGGTCGTAGCCTGCCGTTTTTGGTTATTAATTATTTTTTCGTATAGTTGGTTCGACTTAGAATTAATATAAATATAGTTAATTTTACAAGTACGATTTGTTTCCTCCGCTTCTTCTACCTTCACTCGTCTCGACCTTATACCTGTCTACCGGTCCAACCTAGTTCTGCTCGTTTAAGTTACATTCGGTTTCCTGACTTATTCTAATAATTTTAGAGCGCAGCTCAAAGGCGACCGTTTCCGGCTTGAGCGGCGTCGCCGTCGGCGTAACCGCGCGGTTCATTATGGGACGCGTGACGTCACTGATGACGTCATCGGCACCCGCATCGTCATCGTCACTGATGACGCCATCAGTGACGTCACTGATGACGTCATCGGCATCGGCATCGGCACGTGACCCCCAGGACACGTGACCCCCCAAGGTCACTTGACCCACCCCCCAGTACCCTTCCTTCCTCCTCCTCAAGAGCTGCGCTCTAATTCGGCGTTACAGGAAGTTGTAAACGGCTGTCACTTTTTTTTTAGTTCTTTTAGCTCCTTTGAAGCACACCTCAAAAGCCGTATTCTCTCACGGCTCTGAAGAGAGGCGAATTCGTTTTGGTGAGTCGGTTCAACTAGAAAGCGCACATGAAAGGCTCCCCAGGTTCAACACTAACGGTTCGCCGACGGCACAGCGCATTCTCCCGCGAACTGGTCCGATGCTTCGGCATACGTTTCTCTTTCCTTTTTCCCTTTCTGTTCGATGCAACTGTCGACGAGCGGGGGAGATACAAGGCCGAAATCTAGCTTCAGAGTTTATAATTTCGACCGGTAAGTGTTACCTCGGCTGTCTTGTTTACGTCAGCGGCACGTCGTGAAACGTAAGCAACGGATTTGCACGCTGAAGAACGTTGTTGAAGTTTACGGCAAGAGGGCGTTGCAGGTCAAACACAATCATTGTCATTGTCGGTTAAGCCGGTATTCCGATTAATTAAACCACGTCAAATTGCATACCCTGTTTCACAGAATGGTACAGTTGAACCGCTCACAATTTCGGAACGCCTGCTTTTAAAACGACTCACAATGACTCATTAATCTGGCGCTGCGCGGTACTCGTTGAAACCAGGGTGTCGAACCGGAACCGAACCGAACCGAAAACCGGAACCGAACCGTTATTTTTAGCCGAACCGGAACTGAACCGAACCGAAATCGTCGCCGCCATCTTGGAACTGAACCGGAACCGAACCGAAAAAATATATAACGGTAACCGGTTCAAAACGGTTCAAGGCATTTTTTTATTTTTTGTTTGTATCACAAAGTGAATATATGGGAATACAAAATTGGCAGCTGTATTTCTATGTATTGATCAAATCGTCATATACAGAATTGCAACGTATGATAAATTGTAGGTTTTCGTGGCGCTTTTGTATTGGCACTATGATTAACCATGTGTCACGTTGTCACGTGACGTCATGGTGTCAAAACATGCTGTCAAGTAATATCACGTGACTCACTGAGTCAAGTCGATTTAATTTAAGGAAGTCACTAGGTGTATTAACCTTGTTGACAGCGTGACGTAACATGACATCACAATTTCGCACCGAGAGTCACGTGATACCGTGACGTAAGCGATTTTCTTAACCCCGAGTCGAGTGCCCGAGTTCATGACAGTCGGCATCGCCAAACATTCGAGTAACGGCTCATGTTCAATGAAATATGTTAATAGCCCAAGTCGAACAATATCTGAAGCTCAGCCCAAGCTTTTGCTTTCCAAACTCTAGCGCATGACTATGATGAACACTGACGGTATATAATTAGCGTCAGATCACGTGGCCGTTAGTTCAAATTGCGAGTTGAGGTGGGGATTGACCGCTGTTTCTTTTCTTTATTTTTTCTGCATCTACTATTGCGCGGAGGGGAAAACTAACAGACGTTTTCGCAAGCTATCAGCGTCAGGGGTTACTACTTAGCAGTATTTACTGAAAGTACAAAAAATGTTGCACGACCAATTTTACATCATTGATACACCCAAACATTTTTCGTCGTTGCTGAATTGCCTCAGAAAGATGTACCCGAGGATAGAAGTACTGAAATGACTAAATGCGACTTATTAATATGACGTTACATAGAACTACATGTGTGTACGAGAGAGATACTTGAAGGAAAAAAAAAAGGTCTTAGTGGCCTCAGAGGGACAGCCGAACGTTGGCAGTCGCTCTAAATCTCGCACGAACGTCGTTCTCAAGCTATTCCCCAAGTTTCGACCACCTCTGTATTTTGTTTAAAGGAACAAAAAACGATTTTATGCATTCACTAAATACTACTCACAATCACTCCCTAAAGTTAATAACTGAATAAACGTGTCTTAGCTCTTCTTTCTGGGCAATGGCAGTCGCCAAACAAATTAGAGAAATCTGAGCATTGTTCATGCCCTCAACTCGGAGCCAGAAGCGGCCTGGTGCCTATCCTATGCCTCCAACGTTAATCATACCCCCGCGTTGAGACTGGAAAGAAATAAAACGCGTGCTGAGCTCCAGGCATCGTTAGAGTTCGGCTCTTCTCATCAACGCAGTGGTTGGACACGAGCCGCTACCCAAGTGTCCGCCGAGGCATTGATTGTTACGAGCCGAAGTCTCGAGTGCTCACGCACTTCTCGTGTCCAATCCATGAGCCGCGCTCGACTGTTGTCAGGCGGGTGGTTTTGATCCCACAATTACGTCATCAATTTTTGCGAAGGCGAGACTAAACGAAATAGTCTCATTTTATCCTCGCAATTTCACCGCGGCAAAGAAGCTTCTGAATCAGTGGCGGTCTGTGCGAGTGTACTTGGGCCAGACTAGGACCAGCACGCCTCTGAAAAGTCATGAACATTCCAACCCCATATCGTTTTATTACCCCTTTAAACTTCACGGGGTGCAAAATAAAAGCAATGGAGGGTTGTTGTTAACAAGCGACAAATATAATTGTCAAATTAACTCACCCAAACAGAGAAGGCAATTCCACAGGACTACAAAATATTCTCTGGAGGAGCAACAAAAAAAAAAGAAAGAAAAGGAAGTCTGTGCGTGTGTGTGTGTGTGTGGGGGGGGGGGGTTAGTTTTAAAAAATACTGTGTTGTAAAGGTTCCTCGTCCCCGCATCTTCGGAGCAGACCAAAAACCGTGGCCCAGGAAACTACTTTGTTTGCAAAAAACTCTCGCCAAAAAGCGCGTTTTTGTCCTGCCAGACTCTCGCCCCGTTCCCCGCGACGATGCACTAAGAATAATAAAACGTGCCTTTCAAATACTTGGCTTTCACTGAGCTTGAACCTCCTGCAGCTTGCATTTTGCACCATTGAATTTGGTTTTCTCAGCAAGAAGAAATCACAATGACCACCAGAATGTAGTGTGATGACGTCACGTGCATACCATGTTAAATAGTTCAGCTTTCTGGTGAAATGCGATGTTCGCAACACTAGCAAGAGATGTCCTAATTGTAAAGTTGTGCACTATTTATAGCAGTCTCGGGATGATATACGGCAGCCTAGAGATATGTGTTAGAGCTCACGACTGTTGAAGCATAGTGTAGTAAAGTGAGGGCCCAAAACAAGTGCAAGTAAAAGCAAATATAACTTTAGCCTCCCGAGGCAGTATTTCGCGAAGTTTCGAGCTCATGCAAGCTGATAAAATGTGATTTACATTAGGATTTTAAAAATCTTTGTCCTTCGGGCTATTTAAGCATAATTAGGAATTTGATTGCATGCATCTTTATACATCTCTTTTTGCAGTAAGGCGTTCTATAAGGAATTATTTTGAAAAATGCCATTAATTATCTCTCTTTTTGCACATTTCGTGTATTTGCCTTTCGATCTGTCATGTGAGCACAGAGTCCTTTTTGGCGTATTCTGCAACCCGATGTTTCACACTGCCAATCAGCGAACAAAAAACACATTTACGCAGACTCAACAGCTCGCGTAGTTTCGAGTATCGTCCTTCCGTGGTGGCCTCAAGCGGTTATGTGAACTTTATAAAGTAAAATTTATTGATCATTATAAAAATATATATATATATATTTAATTAGTAACTAGAGGTTTGCCAACATGAATAAAGGGCCGACCATCCTAAAGCAATGCCTCCCCCCCCCCCCCAATTATCTGAAAGGTGCTCTGCAAATCTTTTCCGGCGTTTTTATCCTCGACAGGCAGGTTGTAAGTGATTTGGGACAGCCTTAAGCCCGGTTCACACAGTTGCGTTTGACTGCGTTTGACTGCGTTGCGGCAGCGAGACACCAGGACATCCCTGCTGCTTATATCGCGTGCCAAGAAGACTCCTTGAATTGGATTCCACGCTTCATACGAAGCACAGATGTGCCGGTGACTCGCTTTCGGTTTTCGCCGCAACGCAGTCAAACGCACTCAAACGCAAGTGTCTGAACCGGCCTTTACACGCATTTCCGATTTTGATCCACGCGATAGCGGTAACTGGCCTCTTTTGCATCCCATTTTCATTCGCCGTGGAAACCTACCTCGCGTGGACTAGTCAGGAGTGTGTCTGCCTCGCAACCAAAGGGTCGTCGGTTCCAATCCTGTCTAAAATTTTTAAATATTTTTCTTTAAGGCAAAGTAATTACATTTCATGTTTTAATCACTTTCATTCCACGCGTGATGTCCCGTTTCACATGAGCATGGTGGGTTGTTTGAAATTCCTGCGCGAGGGCATGTGGCCGAGACGTTATGACCCTATCGACCAATCAGGATTTTTCAGTCACGCCGCCGACATCGGCTTTTCTGCGACATGAGCTCCTTAAGGCTGCGGTCCCACGGCGGCCATGAAAAATGACAATATGTGCCCTTGTTTGCAGCGCGATTCTGACGCTTAGTCACTACCTAAAAATATTTAACTCATGTCACCTTATAAAATAGGCAATGAGCCTCATTTGGATATATGATATATATTTCTGAAGCAAAAAGCGAGATTGGGGAGGATCTGCGAATATTGGTGTTTTTGGTCATACATGGTTTGGTAGTACAAATGGGGAGAGTTTACCGTTAGAGAAATTTGCTCCAAAATTTCATGGTTTGTAGATAAAGAGTGTTTTCTTTGCACAGCGTGGCCCTTTTTTTCATTTTCTTTTTAGTTTCGGAAATTGACCTCTTGGAAAATTGGCTTTACCGAAGCATATTCACGAGCTATTTTCTGGACAACTGTGGCATATTTGTTTCTGAAACTTCTTATAGCTATTGATATATAAAACCTACAAACGTGTGTTAAATTTAATTAGGATTGACGTATAACCTTTGCTGTAAGGCTCGCGTAAAAACCAATGAAAATGGTAAAATCAGACTAACATCGTTTGGTAGTACGAATGCACCGGTATGGGTTGTCAACACAATTGATCAACCTCTTATGCAGAGACAACTAAATATGTGCTATTTTGCATAGCGAAGCCCTTTTTCGCAATTTCGCATTTGGTTTCTCTAAAAAAATTCATAAAGTTCAGGCAAAATTGCATCCTTCTTAGACACAAAAAATCACATTTGTCTATATTTATACTATTCGATGGGTAATCATGTTGTCATAAAGAAGGGTTAATATCTGATATACAATATAGCAGCTTTTGTTTTCAGTTAACATCTCTCATTTTTGTTTGAGGATGGACACAAACATGATTGCCGGTTCTTTAGATGTGCTTTTATGGACATGAAACAGATTTATTGGCATCTAATAATATTTATTGTATGGAATAGATAAACATTGCGATGTATTAGACTTTCACAATGATCTTGCTTTGGTTTCTTGATAGGTGTAGAGCTTAGTTAGTTTTAAAACAATTAAAAACTGTTTGGGTGTTTTATTGCGCTACCTGCCGGATGGCAGACGAACTGCTGATTTCTAAAGTTCAAGAAATTTTCGAGGGCGGCGTTGGCGTTTGTATCATCATCAGTGTCCGTGTATTTTTGCCTTCACATTTGGAAAATAGATTGGAAGATTTACTATCGACAAATAAATGGTTTAAGTACTGGGTCAGGGTAATAAATCTAAGATAAATAATTACACAAGATTAGTGTGATATATTGTGTTGATTATTCGATATGATTGAAATCAATAAACAATGAAGACGAAAAGGAAAAGAATACACCTGAGTTCACTTCATGCCTAGAGCCACTAAGTGAGCTGCGCTTGGAGTATCGGTACTCCGTTCCCCAACATTGTTGTTGGAGCCGCCATTTCGGGTCTAGTGCAGAGCAAACGCAACTGCCGATCGTCGTGATTCAAAAGTGCGACTTCCTCAGCATTTTATCCGGTGTTAGGAAGCTGATGCAATATTGCTTTGCTCTGTAGCGGACTGTTTAAATATTTATGGAGGACAGAAAAGAGTTTCCTGTGATTTTAGATAAAGCTTCAGATCACTGGCAACCATGATTTTACGCCACGATATGGCCAAGTGTCGTTACTCTGAAGCGTAGCTTATTTAATGACACTATTCATGCCCTTGCTCAAGGAGCTTGTAATACCTGAAGGGGCCATGACGCAAGCCCCGTGGGTTCCACAAGCCACTACCTTTTGACACCTGCCTCTTCCTCATTGTTCCCGCTAGTGGCACTAGTGCCCGCGAACCTCCTTTCCCGTGACTGAAACTGAAACTGAATATGAATAATACACCATTATTATAGCTTATTTAGTTATAACCAACTACACATAATGAGAGAAGGAAGCGGTCGGGTAGGAGAAACGCGGGTTTTATGTGCGACCGTTCTAACCGTCTCAGAAGAGAAAATTGGGTTGTGGGGATATTTATACAGCGTGTAGTTGGTCAGCCATTTTAAAGTTGCGACGAGTCACTCGCTGTAGATGAGCAATTTAGCCAGTGCGGTACAACCGCTAGCCTGGGTCTTTAACGTGCACCACGCAGTAGTGATACACGACCGCACGCCGGTACGATGCTCATCCAGATCGAAACGGGCAGGGGTGGGGCTCGAACCCAGGATCCCTGGGTTCTGCAGCGCGAGCTTTCGCTCCACGCGCGTCGAGCTGGGTGTGCGCTGGCCCACTCGGCCACCGATCCCCCTCAGAAGAGAGAACATGCGAGCTTGCGCTGATTTCAAAAAGACGATCCAAAGAAAAGAGGCGGCACGCTGTGTTTTTTGTGATTGTGCGTCTAATTTATATACAGGTATATTTGAAGATCGACGATGGACGTCGATCGTCTAGCGGTAATGTAACGTATAGGCTACCGCCATATCACAATCCAAGAATTAAAAATAAGTCGTGCAGTCCTTCATTATGTTTATTTTTTATATAATGTTACTATAGTAACATTATATAAAAAATAAACATAATGAAGGACTGCACGACTTAATTTTTTCAATTCTTGGATTGTAATATGGCGGTAGCCTATTGTACTTACTGTTGACGAAGAGCAATATGAGGTGACGAGGTAATGATTAATTGATGAGGCTCTATAAGGATGACGACATTAGTGGGTGTCGAACCACAACGTACAGTGCCAGACTTGTTTCAAGTATTGTGTACCCAAAGACTTTTCTTCACCCGCAACAGAATATGGTAGAATCATCGAGGATGATGCTTTACAACTGTACGTGGAACAGAAAAACTGCACTGTGCAAAAGTGCGACTTATTCATTCATATAAAGGACGGATTTCTAGCAGCATCCCCTGATGGACGGCTTGTAACAAATGGCCGTGTTGAGGTGAAGCGTCCCCGTTCCAAAAGATTCTTGAAGTCTACTGAAACCGCAAAAGAGTATCAGGCGAAAAATAAAAAAAAGAGCCTGGTGTGAAAGTTCCAAATCACCACCATAGATTCTACTACCAAATACAAGGGCAGTTACACAATACACAAAGAGATTTTTGTGATTTCGTTATATTTACACTCAAGGGCATTGATATCCAACGTCTTCAGAGGGATGACACCATCTGGCCAAACAACATAGAGCCTTTTCTGCTCAAGTTTTACATGAAAGGCCGGACTTCCGCTGAAATTCCTCACGTAGACGAGTTGTCCGATCGAATAAACTGCCATTACTACCGATCTGGGAATCTCTCGATCTTCGTTCGTAGGCCATAGTGTCATGAGATCGAGGGGTGTGGCTCTTCGTCTGCCGAACATTGCTTCGGTTGGTGTTTTTCCCGTGGAAGATGAGACCGTAATGTGGTGCCGGAACAAGAACTTGGCGATTCTTTACTGAACTGCTTCTTCCGTAAGCTTCAAGAGGGCTTTCTTCGTTTCGCACACCATCTGTTCTGCTTGCCCGTTAGTTGCAGGATGGTATGGTTAACTAATGCAATGCCTGATGCCGTTTTTTGTTTTGTTTTCTAGAACCTTGTTTATTTATTTTTTTAAACGAGATTCAGCGCGTTATCAGAGAAAAGTATTTTCGGTAGGGCAAAACTAGCGAAACGAGTGAGTAGAACGTCAATGACGCGTTTGTACGTCGTGGCATGCATCGTGTAAACTTCCAACCACTTAGAGTACGCATCGACCATGACTCCGCGGATGCGGATACTTTTCGCCATGCACCCGCCGACTGAAGAGTGGATCGTTTTCAGTTACTGTTCATAATGGCGCTAGACTCGAGGAAAACTTCGAGGCTTTCCGCAAAGTTAGCCCAGGTGCCAACAGTTTTGTCGAAAGCGGTAAGTGCTCGAAACGTCAACAACGTCGGTAGCGACGTGCTGTGCTTGACACTTGACGCTTACCATTCGCTGAGACGAAACTTGCTTGTACGTCTGCCACGAGTCGTCCGATATCAGGTCATCACCGCAACTCCATCTTCCGACAAAACAGGTTTTTATTGTCCGCATGTCTATAGTTAGCAATCATGTGAACTTATAAATTCCCGAACGCTCATCACTTGCCGTCACTAAACGCCGCTCAATCATAGTGTCTTCATGGCTAATAAATGTCTTCCTATTTATACTGATGCTTTTCATCATATTCCTCCTAAGCTGTACTTACAACATAATGTGTGTCGGTATTTCCGAAAATATTGCAACGGCGCTTGTTTTCTGGGAACTATAATGTAACAACCATTACATCTTCCGGATACCGTGTAACACAATATTTCGTTACGTCACTTTTCAGTCGTCATTGTAATGGCGAGGTAAATACCGTAAATTGCGAAGCAGTTTACTAGACGTCCGCTTCCACTGGTGTCTTGGAAGATTGAGTCTACTGAGCGTGCATTCCTGCAGAAGAATTTTTCATTGACAGAATATTGACACGTCAATCAACAATTGATTCCTTCTTGGTAAGATTTATTGCGGAAGCCCGTCGCAACCGCCGAACCGCATGTCCCTATATCAGCCTGACATTCTCGCATAGATGAGTTTGCTGGGCCACGCTATTGAGCCAGCTGAGCACAGCTGGCAGCGGCGCGAGCAAGGCCACGAGGGGAACGTGATGGTGCTCGAGCCATCACACCGTGAACCAATATTTCGGCCACCCCACGGGTGCGTGTCGCCATCTATTGGTTGAACTAACGCCTTGTTCAAGATGGCTGCCGTGGGACCGCAGCCTTAAAGGCCTGTTCACACATGCAGCGGAGCGCTACAAGCATAGCGCTGACCTCGCGCTAAGCGCGTGCTGGCGGGAGCGTTCACCAGCTTTGTATCGCACCGTCAAAACTGTTGCTCATGGCAGATTATAAATAGCAGACGACACGTGAGTAGCGCTACATCAGCGCTTCGCTGCATGTGAGAACCGGCCTTAACGCTGTCGCGTTAAGGAGCTCATGTAGCTGTCACGTTAAGGAGCTTATGTCGATGATTTTAACGCTGTCGCGTTAAAATCATCGAGTAGCAAGGGTGGCGCTCATTTGCAAATTAAATCGACCAACATCTTGTCGAGAACAAACCTCAACAGCCAGGCTATGCCAGCTTGTCCTGTATGAGAAAATGTTCGCTTGGGCAAGCGCTATTTTGGGTCAGATTCAATCTGAGTGCGAAGGTGCGTGTAGATTAGAGTGAAAAATTTCGGTGACTCTTTCTGCACGATTAGTCGCATGCATCGCGGCGCTGAGTGTAAACAATGTTTGGTTAGGAAAACAAGCATTGTGATTGCCGCTCGGTGTTTCTATAAAAATAGACTGAAAGGGATTGTCCTAAAACTTTCGTGACATTTTGAAAATTTCATTGCTATTAGCTCAGTTGTGTCGTCCATATATATATATTGTGAAACGTATTTCATGAACCATATTTCACGATATATATGGCCACGAGGTGCCCATTTCATGATTTTGTGTGCTGTAATTAATTCCTTATTTAGTTCAAGGACACAATCACGATTTAACATTTTATACTGCGACGCAAAGCAAAGTTGTACCAATCACGGGTATTTTATGCGACCTACCACACTTCGCGACAACATTTTATACCGTGTAAATAGATCAGCTCAGGACAGGCAAGGGGCAGTATAGTTCTAAATTTCAAGCTGATCTATTAACAGGTATGTACCAACAAGCTCAACTCTTTCCTGTTGTACTTAAACATTTTGATTCAGGCAAAATATGTATGACCTGTAAA